>PVKA01003987.1:54935-103899 GCA_004027165.1 Ctenomys sociabilis | reverse complement strand
AGGTGAGGGCGTGCCGCACAGGTGAGGGTGTGCTGCACAGGTGAGAGCGTGCTGCACAGTTGAGGGCGTGCCGCACAGGTGAGGGTGTGCTGGGTGCAGGTGAGGGCGTGCCAGGGCCGGGTGCCCCCACAGGGTTATTTTTGGCGCACTCTGAGCAACCTTCCAGAGCTGCCCACATCACCAGCCTTGGTGCCGCAGAACTTAGTCTGCAGCACTGTCAGTCCCCTGGGCCTTAGCACTAAGGATCTGCCTATTAAAGCAGATGCGTTTTTTTACACAGGCTTTTCCATCCTTGCACTCTGACTTTCCGCCATACTTAAAGTTTCAAAATATTTTGTCAACAGAGCTTAGGTTTCTTGAAAATCCATAATCAACTAAGTTTCAATTCTTAGGCAAAGTGGAAACTGGTTTTCTTATTTTTCCATACCTTTAAAAGGTGATAAAAAGAAAAGTATACTGGAGAAAAAAGATAAACAGGAGGTGTTTTTAGAGTGATAATACACAATATTAAAACCATGCTTTAAAAGATGGAACCCTGGGCTAGGGAGAAAGCTCAGTGGTGTCTAAGAGCCTGCGTGGCAAGCACAAGGACCTAGGTTTGATCCCTGGCACCATTTGCCTTGCCAGCCCCAACCCAGGCCCTCTGAGCTGGCCACCAAAATTGAGCATGATGGCGCACACCTGTAATCCCAGCACGGGGTGGGGGCTAAGACAGGAGGATCCCTATGAGTTGGAGCTGTATGGTGAGACCCTGTACCAAACAAACAAATAAATAAATAAATAAGCCTGGTGTGTGCTAAGAAAGAGACCCTCCATGCCTGAGCCATACGTGGCTTCCAGCAGCTGTGCGGTGCAGGTGAGTGACAGGATTTGGCTACAAACAAATTAACTGTGTGCATCTCAGTGCTTCTAAAATCTCCTATCTTAATGCCTTTGATCTCAGCTGGCTTCGAATCTGGGATGAAGTTCTATAGGATTATGGTGCTAAGCAAGGTACGGCTGATGACTATCCTTTTTAATGAGAAAACATATTCTATTCTATCCCATCTTGTGAGCTCTGATTAGTCACATTTTAACTGACATCTAGAAAGTAGCAGGGGGCTGCGGGAGAGCATTCCCAGGGACAGATGCTGTGTCTACTCCCCGTGCAAGCCAGTACTCACTCATGTCGCCTGTAGTTGTTTACAGGAGTTTGCATGTCTCCAGGCTAAAATTGAGGGTGTTCATCATATACTCCTAAACGTCTATCAGTTTCCTTCCCATACTTGTCAGGATATTAAAGTTCATCACAGTCTAGCCCTTCCAGTCATCTTTCAGCCCCTGCAAATAATCCCCACCTCTATCTCTGTCTGTCACTGTAGCCCACAAAGCTATCACACTGAGAAGGGCGCAGGTACCCCGAGTACTGTGCAGCTGTCGCAGCAGCACTGAGTACTTAGCTTTAGAACTAGTCCTTTGCTGGGGGAGGGTACTATTAAGTTCTCAGGAACAGTGAGCAGGCAGCGCTACAGACAGGCAAGCTAGGCAGAAGGCAGCGGGCTGCTGGAGAGGCGCCGGGCCGAAGACAGAGTCAGGGCGGCCAGCCCATGGCCCGGGAAGCAGGAGCTTGAGGCCAGCAGTTGACAAGAACAAGACACGCAGTTAAATCCAGAGAGGCAGCAGGTGTGGCGACAAGCATGGCAACGGGAGCCCGGCCTCAGCCTCTGCTCCTGCCGGCCTGGCGAGTCGCTTTTCCTCCTTCTTCCTTGGTTTTTGTACTGCACCATTTGGCCCTCTGCTTGCTGAGGGCCTCAAACCCTCATAGGGCCCTTCCTAGTTCTAGTCAGCTTCTCTTCACCCTGTAGGTCAACTTCAGTTTGGCTTGGAGTTGTCTGGGCCCTGGTCGTGTTTTGGTATAAACGTTAGCAGCAGCAACTGAAGCCCACATTTTACATTAATAATTTGGACAGTGTGGTTCTAGTGTTTTAGTCCACTCTTTTGGTGAGCTTTTTCATACAGACCAGGTTCTCCTCCCTAGAAATGCCCTGTGCACCACCTGTCTCCCCCTACCCAAGCCCATAACAGTCACAGATCATTCTGTCGTCTCTGCAGCTTTGTGTGTTACAGGGTGCCACATACATGGAAGCATAGGTAGGTAGCCATCTCAGACCAGCATTTTTCACTGAACGATACACAACTTGGTTTCCTCTGTGCCTTTATGGAGCACATTTTAATGCCCCATTGTACGGACACAAGTACAGGTTGTCTATTTACCTCCTGAAGGACATCTTTGCTGCTGGTCACTTTCAGCAGCTACGAATAAAGCTGCTAGTCACATGATATGTTTTCCGTTCACTTGCATACACACCAGCAAGCGTGACAACTGCATCCTATGGTAAGACTGTGTTTAGCTTTGCTAAGTAAGGGCTACACCATCCTCCAAGGTGCCTGTGCCCTTTGCACTCACCCCAGACACGAAGGAGTCTCCAGTGCCCCCTGTCCTCACAGGATTGGACGGAGTAAGGGGTTTTCCCTCTTGTAACTGATTGTGCAGTGGGATCTGTTTGCTTTCATTTGCTCTTGCCTCCTCATAGGACATGTCCTCATAGGACATGGAGTGACTTTTCATATACTTCCTTGTCATCTGGGTTTGCTGAAGCTGGCAGATCTTTGCCCCTTCTTATGGAGATGCAGCAGTTCCCTTTGTACAGCGCATGAGTCCTCGGTGAGATCTGTGCTTGCAAGCACTCCCTGCCAGTCTCTGAGCTGTTCCTTTTGTTTAGTACTCTCGCCCCATGAGGAAAGTTGTCATTTCACCAAATCCATCTTGCCCAGTTCCTGAGTGAGGGGCTGTGCTTTGGGCATTGTGGTCAAGTTACGCCACATGCAGGGTCTCCCACCAGGTCACCGGGATGCTCTCCATTGCAGTCCTGTGGGAATTTAACAGTTCTGCATTTTGAATTTCCATCTATGATCCACTTTGAGCTTGTCCCCTTTTCAGTGGGTTCCACTTGTTCTTTTTTCACTTTTTTTCTCTTCCAGCCCTGCTTTTAATTGGCCATTTTCTGTGATTTGAACTTTTCTCCTCACTTAGTGCACTGATTATACTTTAAAATTCAAAATGGTTTTCCTGGCTGTCCTGGAGTTGGCATGACACACTCACTGCTCTCTGGAGCTCTCCGCAGCGAATGCCACAGTGCAGGTGCTGCACAGAGTCTGTCCACCTTCCGGCTCTTCCCTTCCAGCACTGAGCGCTCGCTGGCCTCTCTGGAAGCCAGAATCACCCATCTACTTCCTGTTATTATTCTTACTCTGCAAAACAGCTGAACAAGCTGTTGACTTTAGGTCAATTAAGACTACATAAAAGATTTGATATCCCCAAAATTCTTTTCTCCCTAGTGTGCTCCTCTGTATAGCTCCAAGTTCCTAACCTGTCCTTTTTACCTCTCTCTCCCTCTGAAACCCTAACAGCTCTTGATTCTACCAGAGATAAAGTCCTTCAGCTTTTGTTTGCCTGAAAAACATTTCCTTTCTCCTTGACTTCCAAAGGATAGCACACAGCACGGTACACTCTGAGCTTTTCTTGTAGTGCTTTAAACAACTCTACCTCTTTCTTTTCGTGATCATGTATCTACTGAAGAGAAATCCGCTACCAACTTCATTCCTGCACTCCAATGGACTTGTTTTTCTTTTCCTGAGATCCCTTTTAAGATTTTCTCTTCATCTTGGATGTGGTGTAACGGACTATGGTTCCATCAAGCTGGAGGTGTTTTGCTGTTTATTCAGTTGGGTATTCCTTTGATTTCCTGCACCTGTATTTTGGTCCCTGCTATTAACTTTGGAAACTTCAGCCATGATTATTTCAAATGTCTCTTCTTTGCATTTGCTCCACAGTTTTTCAGTATTCTACAGCATCTTCTGCGCCTCCAGCTGCAGGAATCCCTACCAGCACTTCCCCAAGCACATTGACATATTCCCAGCCCTCTGCCCTCCACTGTCCAGATGTTCCTATTCTACTGTTTTTGATCTGCAGCATTTCCTTCGGATTCTTTTGTGGAGCTCCTATCTCTCTGCCTGCATTATTAAGCTATTCTCATGCATTATCCACTTTTCCATCAGAGTGCTTGGCACACCATGGTTATTTTATGTAACTGTGTCATAGCTCAATTCCCTCCCAATGTGCTATTGTCTCTAACAAACAACTGTAAGATCAAAACATACAGTGAAAAATTAAACTAAAAAATGATTACAGTAAGAGATACGTTGCTGTTGGTCTTTCTGGAACACTCCCTTTTGCTTTAAATGCACCATTCCATCATCCTTGCCCCCATCTGCAGTCCTTCTGGGAGTCCTTTTTCCTGTCTCTAACAAGTGTGTCAAAATCCCGGTGAAAGTCAGGCCCCTGAAAATATGCTGGCTTGTCTCACTCACCCAACCTCATATCCGGGGGCCTCTAGCTCTTTCCTGAGGGAACATGAATACAAGTCATCTTGAGTCTGAGGACACGAAGGCAGCCACAACAGCAGAACTGAGGACTTGTGTGGAAGACAGCTTCCAGAACTGCTGCACAACGTGACAGGGGCAACGAGACAGGCGTGTGTGAGGTAAGGGGGAGGATTTTGGTAGAATATAGTGGCAATGTATATTTGATTGGAATAATGTTTAAAATTGAAACATTCACTGTATTTTTTTTACTACACTTCATCTGTGAGGTGCTTAGGCGTAAGGTCCTCGAGGTGGAGTTTTATGTTTACAGAGCTACAAGTTCCGTTGTGCTCACTGCTTGCTCTACACTTCTGTTCCCTCTCCTGTCCATTCTGTCTCCCTGTCCTGGATTTTCCACGAAACTTGTTCTTCAACAAAGCTGCCTTTCAGCTGCCTGTCATAGCCTCCAGTTTCTCTTCTGAGTGCTATGTCAGGAAAGCTGCTTAGCACCTTTCCCCTGGTTTTATGTGTGTGTGAAAGGAGGGATAGAGAGCCCTAGAGCTGTCTACCTGCCCTCTCTAAGCCTCACAAGCCACCAGGGAAGTCAGGGCCTTCCTCAGGGCTCTGAGTGGAGCTGCTGGTGAGGATGGAGGTGATGACTTTCCAACTCTTTCCCACACAGGGCCAAAACCAAGAGTCTGCTCTCTAACTGCAGTGGGTCCAGCGATGATGAGTGCCAGCAGGAAGCTGCAGAGAGCTCCCCACCCACAGTCACCCGCGACAGAAGGTCTTGGTGTCTGGACTCCTACTAAGCCCTTCAAGCCCCTGCCACACAGTTCATAGAACATACAGGGCATTTTGCTAAACACAGTGTGGCAACTAATAATGTATCCTGTTTTTATGTTTCCTTTCCCAGGAATCCCAAATACAGGACACGTCCTTCAGTTTGTAGGACATGCTGGTGATAGTCTGGATCCCAAGAAGGATAGGAAGCAGGATAAGATTCGCTGCTGGGGCTGATGGGCACTTGCAGAAGCTGGGGGTGCATGGCCTCACCAGAGCCACGAGTGGACTCACTGACCTGGTTGCATTCATGAGGCTCAGGTTAGAAGGATAGAGCACCCTGTCATGCCCACCTACCATGCACCCTTCTCTCCTAAGCTGCTCCAGGTGGCATGCTCCAGGGTAGGCAGACAGATCCATCCCCTGGAGTGGCTAACGTCCCCAAGAACACAAAGGAGCAACATCAGTGATGGCCTGGAAATCTGAAGGTTCCACACAGACTCGCACCTTTGTGCCATTCATCCAAAGCTCCTGGGAACAAGATGCCAGGGCCTGCCCAGGGGGCTAGAAACGCATGTGCAACGCTGGTGGGCTTTGTGGCACTGCAATTCTTCTTTTGCAAGAACTGAGGGACATAAAACCAAGCCCAGCACTTGTGCCTTTTAAACCACTGGGGAAAGCCCATCAGCCGAGGCTCCTCCAAGTGCCACCCACTGACCGCTGCTCTCCGCCCTGCACCCCTTGGCTCCTGGTGTGGTGCCTCCTCTCTGCTAGGCTGGCATTTATTTCCTCACAGTTGCTATTGTTCTTACCTTCTCCTTGTGTGAATTCACGCCCCTGAAGTTCTGACTTCAAACTTAATTTCTTCATGACATTGAAGTCTCTAAAACAAAAGAAGCATGCACAACAATAAGTATTAAAAATCTCTCTCTCTTTCTCTCTCTCTCTCTCTGTCTGGCTTCTCATACTCCTAGAACTAGAGATGTCTGCCACCATGTTCAGCTAAAAGATCCTTCTTAATGAATAAAAACAATGAAAGTATAACTTTAAAATTATTTATTCAAACAAATTATTTTCCACATCAAATTGGTAAAGATAAAAAAAAAAAAAAAGCAGCCATTGCATGCATGGACAGAGTGAAGCAGTGACTCATACACGGCTGGTAGTAAGAAGTTGCACACAAATCAAGGCAAGTCAATACTTAGAATTTAGAATGTGCACAAGTTTTAATCTAAGAGCCCCGGTTCCAGATACTAATCCTATAGAAACATTCCCACAAAGGACAACATATACTTGTAATGATATTTACCATGTTGTTGTTCGAAAACTGAAGATTGAAAGCAATAAAAGTGTTCATGAAAGACCTTTTGACTAAGGACACTATGGGAGAATCTTCGGCAGGATCCTCATGGCTGTTAGCAGTACACTTCCACTCCTGCTTTTCCTGCTGTCATGTCGTGGCTTCGGGAGACCAGAACTCTGTGGCAAGGGAGCCAGAAGAGGCAGGGCCCGGTGGCTCAGTCGTGAGCACCAAGGCCAAGAGTTAGTAATCTGACACGTTCATGATGTTAGACAGCACGACAGAGCACTTTACCAAAGAACTAAATTCTGCTGAAAAATCAGATATATGGAAATTGTTGAGCTAAAATATACAAAGTTTCAGTTACACATTTCACCAGTCAGGCGCAGTAGCAATGTGGGGACCATGGCAGACAGCACTAAGGACCAGAAAGAGAGAGAGAAGGCCAGCATACGCACAGGAGCAGGGTGGGGAGCAAGGGAGACAGCAGGCAAGCACGTGAGATATTCAAGCAATAGAATATTTAATGGACTTGTTGATGGACTGAAAATAAAAGGTGAAGAGGGAGACCAGGGAACACACAATTAGAAGAGCTAACAGACTTTGCAAATGACAAAGGTAGACATGTGCAGACTTAAGAAGTAATAGGTGCCCTGAATGATAGATGTAAAGAGAATTACGCCTGGGTACTTCCTTCATAGGAAAAACTGCCAAAAATCGAGGACAGTTGTCCGTCGCCACTCCCGTCCCGTGGAAGAAGACACTCAGACACTCACAAACGGGGTTCAGCAAGCCTTTATCGGGTGTGATGCAAGCCTCTACATGTGTCTGCTATCCGCGGCTCCTATCATGCAAGCATATCTAATTTCCTTGTACAGCAATCTTTATAATGTTTATAACCCAATCAGAGAGCACTACGTGGATACAAATGATAGGCCCTCAGGAAGGCAGTGGCAGAGTATACCCAAACAAGGTAATGTTAGGCTCAACAGCAAGAATCAGGAAACAGGATATGGGCACCATCTTAGAAGCACGAAGGGCGGGGGGAGAACGGGCCGGCGCCATCCTGATCTGGCTCCCGACAGACAATAGGGAAATCTTGTAAACAATCAGACAAAGGAAGAGATATATACTAAGAAAGAGATATAAGAAAGCCTCAGAAGACTCCAGAGAAGCAATGGAAGGCAGAAGACAGTGGAATGTTCACATGGTACACCTGAAAAAGATATTAATTGTACAGCTGGCAAAAACATTTTTCAATAGCTATGGCAAGAAAAAACTATGTGGGCAAATTAAAACTTTAAACTCAAATATAAACTCAAATATATATATATGAAGACATATACACACATGTATGAATAAGATATAAAAGATCTATGAATGTGTTTAAGTAACTTACTTAATACATTCACTGTCCACAGTGGAATAAAGCTAGAAATTAATAATAAAAAGAGAATAAATTTGCACATTTGGAAATGAAGCAGTATACTCCACATGAAAGAACTCATCAAGCAAGAGGTAAATATTTTAAGTGCAATAATCACAAAATTTGACCAATTGAACGTTAAAGAATAGAGGCAAACAATAATAGCTTTAGGTATGTAATAAAATATATTTGAAAATAAATGATCTGAGTAATCATTTTAAAAAGTCAGAAAACACGAGCAAATTAAATCCAAAGTGAGAAGAAGGCAGGGAAAGTAAAATACAATGGTACACAGTAACACCGCAGAAAGTGAAAGCTCTACAGGAGAAACCGCCGCAGCCTAAAGCCACCATCGGAAAGACGGGTGAACTAGCAAGATGAGCTGTGAGGAAAGGAGACAGGTGGAGGTAGACAGAAGAGCGGAAAGTGGGAGGCTACAAAGGCTCGCCACCAGAAGCGCGGGGAGCACGGGCACGAACTCCACGGGCAGGAGGCGCTCTCCCGAGAGCACTGTGAACACACTCAGAGCAATAAATTAAGACATTTAAATGAAACAGACAAAAATCCAAAAAAAAAATTATATAACAAGACATTAAAATATATAAAATCCTCCACTTATTGATACTTGAATCTGAAGTTAAAGAAAGCCCTGCCTATAAAAAAAAAAACTCTGGGCTCAGATAACTTTCCTGATGGATTCAGCTAACCCATCAAAACAGATATCACGGGTTTCCATAAACTCCTTGAGGGAGAGAAAGAGGGAAAATCTTACTTCATGGAGTTGTGATAACAGAACTGTGACAGCAAGGCAGAGAATTGCCCAGCAAGTTCTCCCATGAGCACATCTGCAGGTGTCCCTGACAACACGCAGGCGGGGCTGTGGAGACAGCCTGGTGCTCCAAGCACCTGCCAGGCAAGCACAAGGACGCCAGTTCAGCTCCTGGTACCGCATGCAGTGCTGGCTGGCCCCCAGGACAGGCGCAGCGGTGCATGCCTGCAGGTCCAGGGTTGGGGAGGCTGAGACAAGAGAGTCTCTACACATCTGAGCTGTGTAATGAGACCCTGTACCTAATGCATAAGTAAATAAAAGATTTTTTTAAAAAATAAGCACAGGCAGCACTCCCTGGACAGCGCAGTGAGGGCTGTCAGTTGACCGAGTAACCCCAAACCACACCAACTGCAGCTAGAGGCAAGAGGGAAAGCTGAAGACTTGTGGTGACCTTTACAATTTTGACCTTTACAAAACAATAGCACCACTCTTACTAACAAACATAGAGATTTAGGCAAACCTCGTAATGTGTGAGTGATGTTTAATTAGAGCTCTGTGCTTCGCAAGGTCATGAATGCTGGACAATGTGCTTGATTCATTCTGCTGTCTGTCACCACCACTGGCTCACTGGGTCAGTGAGTGCCCCCTGACTGGCCCTGGTCCCTGGTGGGTCACAGGCTCAGTGTGTCTGAGGCCAGCTTTTCTAACCGTGTTTTCGCAGTGTGGCTACAACGTCACCTGCAGGGATAGCACGCCCTCGCTTGCTGCACTTGCCTGTGTTGGCCGCTTCCTGTGTGAACTGTCACACAGGTCTGTCGGGGGCTGGGGCAGGCACACACTGCAGGCCTTGCTGCCAGTGATGGACACCCCATGACAGACTGCGGCAGCCAATCAGAGACAGACACTAACGCAACGCTGCTGGGCACTGAGCAAGAGAGCCGTCCGTTACGTACACAGGGACTTGGGAAGCACCGAGGCGCTCTGTGTAGCCACGTGCGGTTAGCACAGTTAACTGAGCACAGCTCAGGGGTGGATGTTATTTAATTAAAGGGCAAATTTGAATTTCTTACATATAGGAAACAGACAAAAACAAGGCCTATTACTTGACCTTGCAGGTGCTGGAACATGGGCTTTTTTTTTTTTTTTTTTTTTTTTAAACTGAGGAATGAAAGAATCTTGTGCAGTTTTTGTATATTTATAACATGTTTTTGAAAAATTCCTTAATATATATTGTAATAAGGGCCGTGGACACAGCTCAGTAGTGTAAGCACCTGCCTGGGTAAGCATAGGGACTGGAGTTCGATCCCTGGCACCACATGCCACACTGGCCCTGCCCACAGGCGAGCAGAACCATCCAGGCGTGGAGATGCGCACCTGGAATCCCCGTGCTGGGGAAGCTGGAAACAGGAGGTTTGATAAAATGAAATGAATTAATTTCATCCATAGAAACAAAAATATAGTAAACTGGAAGTGGAAGCAGTTTGCACAGTATGCTAAGGGGGCCTCCAGAAACCTACATCATAGGTAATACTTACTGTGTCCCTTCTGCCACCGAGAGAAGATGCCTTCCTGCCATTCCACTGCTCATACAGGGATGGACGCGCCACTTAGGGAAAATCTTCACAGTACTGAAAGGTATTTTAAAATACGCTATTAAAAGGAGAAATCTGGGAAAAGTCGATGGGTTCCTGTGATAGCAAGGCACAGACCAGCCGAGGTTGTGTCTCTCGAGAGAATCCTGAGCCATCCCCACTCTTCTCAGCCCTGTCGCTCCTCAGAACATGCAGGGCACCCAAGGAAGCTGTCCCATCCCCAATCGCTGCTGAACACAAATCACAGATAATGAGTTCAGCCAAACATCCTCCAAGAAGACAGAAGAGGTCCTGGGTCCCTGGATATCATCAGGTGGCTTCCAGGTCGTTTTCATGCATTGGAAAAGAAATACCTACACACAGCAGTGCTTATACTGTACAGAAACCCTAAAGAACCTCAGAGTGTTACTGAAATATCCTAGATCAAATTCAAATACAAAAAGCAGGAGCCACAATAGATTCTGACAGCAGCAATACAAGGCTTAAAAGTGAACCCCACAGTGGAGCTCCGAGGAAAGCTGGTGTTCCACTGAGTCATCAGTTGTACACGGGACACACAGCCTTGGCCCCCTTCCTGGCACTGTTGTGCTGACTCTGAACCTCCACTGCTGTAGAGAAGGGAGCCCACGTGATTACCACCCTGGTCTTAAAGAAAGAAGAAGCTCACGCTTGCTGCAGTATGAGAGAGACCCGTCAGCCTGCATGTGGGACTGGTCTCCACTGGCTTTTATAGCATGAAAGTAAATGGGTCAGATTGTCTGATTTGGAGAACAATCTTTTTATAGATGACAGCACTACTGAGATTGCTTCTCAGGGCCTAAACTGGAAGGAGGAGCAGGAGGAGAAAGACAAGGAAGAGGAGGAAGAGGAGAAAGAAGAGGAGGAAGAAGAGGAGGAAGAGGAACAAGAGAAGGAAGAGGAGGAGAAATGCAATGATGAAACAGAAAGGGTGAATTCTGTGTACAGCCAGCGAAGCTCTGAGAGCTGCAGGAAGAAGAGGAAGGTCAGCGGCCCAGTGCAAAGTTTCATTACTAACAGAAAAAAAGACTGGATGCTTTTTCTATTTTAAAATAATTTGATTTTGTAGAAGTATGCATGAAGTATCTAAGCAGGAAAGTAAATCATTATAACTGAAACTTTTTCTAATTTGTTGCTAAGCTTTTCAGTCAATATACTGAGTGCTGAGCTAACCATGCAGGGTGTAGGTTCATTTTGCAGCAAAGAACAAAGGTGGCCAGGCCTGCTTTGGGCTAGTGTCCCTGAGTTAGAGATGAGAGGCGCCTTACCTCAGTGCAGGAACCCCAGCACCTGTAGGCTGCTGCACCCACAGTAAAAGTCTCAAGGCATTTGGCCTACTGTAAAGTATTTTAACCCGTGTCCTGGAATTCCTGTATAGCTTTATGAAAATGCCCTCAGAGTTGTATCGTGTAGGTGCAGAGGTGCTCAGTTAGCTCTGATGTGCGTGTCAGCTTTCATTATGAGGTAGACTGGTGACGTGTGGGACCCACATGTGCTCTACTCTGGATCAGCTATGGGCGGGGCCAACACCTCCTCTTCTTGTAGAGTTTCTCGACTAGAGCTTTGGACCCTGGCCTGCTGGGCAACCCCAAATGGGCCATGCTTCCATTCTGGAACTTGGCTCCAAGGACTATGTTGAAAATTTTCCAGGAAACACTACAGTATATTAGCTTATAACCTATAGAGGCTGTTACTCAGAATTTTGCAAATAGATGTAATGATTTTTCTGAGTATGGTGTGAGTTTTGGCACAGTATGACTTAAGTCTTGTTTTTATTTATATACATGAAATTAAAAACTTTGAATAGAATTGGTAAGTTAAATGAAAATGTGTGTGGTTTGTGGTCAAATAAGACAAAGACACACGGAGGAGAGAGAGATATACTGTGTTCATGAATGGGAAGGGGACACTTCACATGACATCACTCTACAGAGTAACTGCAGTTCTAATTCAGATTACAGTAGTTTCAGTGTGTGTGTGTGTGTGTGTGTGTGTGTGTGTGTGTGAGTGTGTGTAAGTAAACAGTCAATTTAATTAGAAATATAGAGGGACAGAGTTAGGGCAACTTTATAGAAGGACAATGTTTGAGGAGAGACAGCCATGGCTCTCAGAATATATTATGATGGAGCCATCAAGCCAAATGGCTCTGGCAAAAGAAGAACAAACTAATGGAAGAGTTCAGCAGTCAGAAGCAGATGTATACCTATGGGTCTACTTGATTTATGTACACAAAGTAGGCCAAACATTTTAAACAGGACAATGAAATGCTGAGCAAAAGAGAAGAAGAGATTGATAAACTGCATTAAAATTTGGAACGTGTAGTTACCCCAGAGCACCACTAACAGAGCGAAGGGCAAGAGCCAAATTGAGGGCAGCATGAGGAGCTCAGAAACGGGCTCGCACAGCAAGAAAGTACTGTGCATCAACAAGAGAAGGACGTCTGAACAACAAATGGGAAGAGAACCACAAAAGAGAATCCTCACAGCTTGTGAACATAAAAAGGAATTAAGCTCAGAGACGTCAGACAAATACAAATTGAAAGCATATTAAATACCCCCAAGTTTCCTGAAGTTCAAGAGAGGGACGCAGAGTAAGTGTTGCCGACGACGCGGGGTGCCTTCAGCTCCCCCCGCACGCTGAGAGGAATGCACTGCGGCAACCGCCTCCTAACTGCAGTTGATACCAGCTCCTGAAGTTGAATGTGCACTGCCCAAGTACCTAGGAACTCTGCTCCCTGGCATTTATTCTACAGAGATGCACGCGTGGATCGACTCACCAGTCAAAATGTTTCAGGTGGCACCGCTCATAGGAGTGAAAACTGGGAAGTAAATATTAAAATAGATAAATGATCTGTGCTGTTTCATAAAGCAGACAACGTGCAGCAGTGAGAACAATCAAAGCACCCTTTGGGCTAAGCTCTCCAGCACAGCAGCAAGGGAAGCCAGCAAGACAGATTCCATGGGGAAGCATCCACAGCAGGACCGCCTGTGCCACCGAGCCAGGGGGCCCTTGGCGGAGAGGGCTGAGGGGACCCCGTGTGGCCAGCCTCCTCCTGGCCTGTGCTGCAGATTACCTGGGTACAGCGTCGAGTGTGCTTGGACACCAATGTTTACTTAAAGACGAAAGTGTGTAAAACCGGCAGGTGTGTACAAAGTGATTTCAAAAGTATCAGTAGGTGCAGGAAGTGAGCGAACGAGAGCCCGAGAACAGTGACTACAGAGCAGCCAAAAGCCCCCACACAGGAAGGACAATATCTGAAACAAATCTCTGAACGACTAAAAAAGTTTATTTTTAATCGTTTGACATATGAAACTTGGGATTGAAAGAATGATCGTTATTGACATGCTTGAAAATACTTTTAGGAGCAAACACTTTCTAGTTGAAATTTCCAGTTACAAGGTGCCCCCATATTCCTCCATTATTTTACTTAAGAAAAGACACGGGAAAGATTTCCATTCACACCATTCAATATTAATTAGAAAATTAGTATCAAGAAAACAAAATCCACGTAAACTCCTATCAGTACCACAGCCAAGTATCCTATAATCATGCTGCCTTAAAGCGTTAAAAAGTTTTGTCTTTCAATCTTATTTTAATACATTATCACGAGAAAGAAAAAAGTGGTAAATTTCTTAAAAAAAAAAAAAAAACTATGCTAGAAAGAAACAGGGGTGTTTTGAAAAGATTTTCCTTTGTAAATATCAAGTATATGCATTGAGAATGAAATGTACAGAAAATGCTTTAGAAAATAAAGAAAGCTAGGAGTAAAATTTGAAATTATGCCCACGACACAGAAAAAAAATCAGAAGCCACAGAGTAATATGTTCACAATCTCTGAAAATCCAATCCACAGCTTTTAAAGCTACTTTTTCCTTATAGAAAGATTCCCAGTGAGTGAGGAAGATGCTAATTCAAAGGTATGTCCTGCCTGGGCCAGGGAGATAGCTCAGGGGCACAAGCACCTGCGTGGCCAGCACAAGGTCCTGAGTTCAATCCCAGTAAAATTATGCCCTGCTCAAAAAGAATATTGGCTTGGGCATTACACTTAGCTTTGTAGGCTTAAGAAATGCTAAGGGCAAGTATCATGTCATCCCTAGTGTCACGGTAGACACGTTTATTCTCATCATTACATCCCATCGAGGTTTGAAGCAGAGCAAATGAGCTTAAGTATAATAGTGGGGATTATCAGTGGGGTACAGGAGGGGCAGCTTTGGGGGCACAGGCCGCACTAGGGAGAGGCCGAGGGAACCTTACGCTTTCCGGGGCGAGGGGCGGGCTCTTCCTCAGTAAAATGCGCTGAATCCTCATAGACAACCTCGCTGCTGTAGCTCATCTAATACCCTGGACCTCCCTGCCAGGAAAGCAAAATGTTTGAATGAGAGGGGGCAGAGAATATACAAATAAGTAAGAGCATCTGGCTTAAACTCCTGACAAGAGATGCCGCCAAGAGTAAGCGCCTCCCACCCGCCCGAGCTGGGAGAGATTCCATCTTTCGCGTTATGCAAATGGGCTTTGCTGGTGCTGTCTTCTATTTTGGTCAGGATGGTTCTCATTACTACTTTTACTATGTGAACGACAAAACTGTGTATCTGTTTTAACAGGAACACATACATAATTACTCTGAGCAGAAATTTTCTGAAAGTGTCAAAATATGAATTAAAACACCAACACTTTTTTTTTCCAAAAAAAAAAATGCCTTCTTATGTGGCTGCAGCATGTTGGTTACAGAAAAAGGTTCATAAAGTGGATGAGAACATTTGTACGGAGGAGTTTCTGAAATATCAGCTATTTATTTAGAGGAGGCCTCAGCTGTCTTACATTAGAGATGAGTCGTGGAGGAAACTGTGTAGGCACACAGGGAAGGCCGCGCAACGCCCTGTGCATGACAGAAATGAAGAGTGTCACAGTGTCCCCCACCCTCAGACAGATGAGACACTGCCCCCCGCCGTGTCCTGCAGGACACACACTTGGCAGACCGAGGGCGGCAGACTGAAGCCATCAGGTGCTCCTTGCAAACTAACGTTTCTGTCTGACCAGACTAAAATGCTGGCAGAAAACCTTGATAACCAAAGACAAACACGTTCTACAGCTTGGGACTTACGACCTGGCCTCAGAATTCTGTCTACAAGGAGCCTTCCTTAGAAAGGATCGTGGCTAAATGGTGACGTGCAGTTCTTTTTCCTGACCCTGGCAAATTTCTTCCAGGGCTTTTGTGCTTGCCTAAGAGCACTTTGCAGGCTTCCTGCTTCTCCAGTGTGCGAGACACGAGGGTTTCCGGCCACTCAAGGGTGGAGAAAGATTAGGCCAGAGACCGGTGCAGACAGGTTCAGCTCCATCCTGTCATGGCCAGGGACTGCCCAGGTGACAGTACACTTGTTATTTTTTAAACAGGAGCAACTGAAGGTGAGGATAGCCGCATAGTGGAAGGTGTTACTGGCAGGTGTCTCTCGATGTCTGGACAGGTGTTTTCCAACTTGGCCCACTGCGGCCACACAGTCCAACAGGTGAGACATTCCGAACTACGAAAAGAATTTTCTGCTGTTTTGCTAGTATTTTTGTTTTTACCATTGAAGAGATTTTCCAAGTCAATAGCTTTATTTCCTTTCATTTACAAACACTTTGCTTGATACATGCGTCTAGACAAAAAACAGAAATAAAATCTAGGCTCATTTCCTGCAAGGTAGGAATAAATCACAGCAGCAGCATAAATTCAAATGGGAGCCACAGGGTAAATGATAGTGAATTAGCTGGCATTGATACATAACAGTGCACTGGGATTTTTTTTGCGGTATAAAAGATTGTTTAAAGGTAGAATTTTGTTCATAGGTTCTGATGCTGAAACCTCAAAGTTATAGTTTCTTCCCCCTGAGTCTGTTACAGAAAAAAACCTTCTAAAATTCCTTAGGAAATAATTTTGCCAGCTCCCCAGACAATCTTGTAGGAGTAGTGAGGAACTGGTGGCCAATGGGCAAATAATAATTACTGTTGATGATTGCCATGGTTATTATTTTAATCAGAAGATTATAGACATTGTGCTTCAACAAGTGTATAAAGTCATTTCGCTACATTGCTGAATGTCAGAGAATTAATTAACTTTTCCCACATTGCAGTGTACAGGAAGGACTAATTTTATAATTCTTTCATCAAGAAACTTTATTAAAGCTTAGGACTTGTACTTCCCAGTGAACGGGGAAGTCTCAGCTATGCAACTTTTCCAGGGTTGTTAAGCACCTGATAATTAATCTTAGGTAGACATAAGTTGAGAAAGATGATTAATTTGTCTGCATGTATTTGTGATTTTAATAAAATCCTAATACTGTGCTTTGTGTGTGAATTTTCTTGTTGTACTCAGTAAGTCATTGCATTCTCACTGACAGGTTTTCCAGCCAGTCTGGAATCATTGTTTACATTTCTGTTTCAAACACAGCATCTGATTTAGTGATGAAGACCTTACACAGAAACCTCAGTCACTCTTCTATGTATTGAGGTAATTTTATCCATATGCTTCGTAAATACACTTGCCATGGCAGAAACATGGTTATCTCTAACAGAATCCTCCTAATCATGAAGACTTTGTCACAATGGCATGTCACTAGACTTTCAGCTGAAACCACTCTCTGGTCCTCTGCTAGGTTCTGAGGGCCGCTGTGGATAGGCTCAGAGGAGCAGCCTTGGGGCTGGGCAGAGCCCAGGACGCGGTGGCCCCTGCGACCCAGCGCAGAGCTGGACGTGCTCAGGGCTTCGCTGGCACTGCAGACTATGCCTGGCTCCGGGCGTGTCCTGAGCAATCAGGGACACAGCGCATTGGAACAAGGCTTAGAGCTGCTGTGCAGGGGGCCACGCCTGGGTGTGTGGCCTGTGGCCACTCCTCCCACGAGTCTACTTCTGTTAGCCTCTTAGGGATGTACTTGGGTCTACCAGAAAGAACATAAGCTACAGAGAAGGGACTTAAGCTGGGTCTGTGACCAAGCAGGCCACCCTGGCCTGGGTGGGAGGCACCCACAGCCCTTCCAGCAAAGTGTGCTGTGGGGCATTGGCTAGGGGAAGATGGAAAGGAAGAGTTTTATCTCCATGTACCAGTCTTGGCAAATCTTTTGGTACTTGCTCCTCCACTTTCCAAATTTATGGCCCTTTGAATTGATTTCCAAGCAATATTAAAGCACTGCTCTGCAGCCCATGCTAATGAGCACCTTCGTTCCATCTTCCAAACTTAAAAAAAATAAGTGATGCAGTCCTATTTCCATCATGTTGATAGAGATTTTAAAGAACAAGTCAAAAAATACATCAAATTAATTTGTTCAGTGTTTAAAAAAAAACCCTGCTCAGCAATGCAACTAATCAAGGGCACAAGTCAGGATAGCACTGCTTGCAACTTATTACAGTGCTGGGGCGAACCATGAGCTGAGCCCTGAGGACAGCTCAGACGCTGAGCTCCAGTGAGGCAGGTACCTCTGGAGGGCTCCCAGCCTTTCATTTCATGTACTCACTCAATTCTCATTCTGTGTGTGTGTGTGTGTGTGTGTGTGTGTGTGTGTGTGTGTGTCTCCCTCCGTCCCTCCTACCATGTCTCCCTCCCTTCAGGGTCTCACTATGTAGTTCAAGCTGGTTTTGAACCTTGAACTCACTGTGCAGCTCCGGCTAGCCTCAGACTTGCAGCAACCCTCCTGTCTCCATCTCTCAAAGATGGGGCTTACAGGCATGTACCACCACCCCTGATATCCACCTCCACTCACTGTCACACTCAGAGGCACAGAAAATTCACTAGTCTAGTGCATATGAAGGCTGGGACTCAGAGCTCAGAAACAACCTTCCCTATAGAGGGCAGCAAGCAGCATAGGTGACGGTGGAGGAGGGACAGTCAGGACTCTGGGCCCCAACCTAGGCCTTCTTGTGCTCACACCCTGTGGGGATGGAGGGGAGGAGCAGCATTGTAGACCACGGAGGAGGCACAGTTGGGGATGTCTCTGACAACAGGAGGAGGATGTCTGCACTCAGTAGAGGTCGAGGCAGGGAGAACAGAGGGGCTTCTAAAGAAGCCTGGAGGAACTGGAGAGACAAAGAGGGGGCAGAAGAGGAAGAGCACGGGAGCCCAGGAGGGAGCAGCCTATGAGGACCTGGCTGAGCACAGGGCCTGCTTGGGCAGCAGCATCTGCCCTAGGCCAGGCCAGATTATCAGGGCTGGGAGCCAGCTGCTTGGGCCTCATGGACACCCCAGGGCCAGCTGTGGTCTCACAGATGTTGAATGGAAAGGCCACCAGGGTCTGCACAGCTGCCCAGAGCCAATGGGAATGCTGGGAAGTGATGGGCTAAAGAGGTTTAGAGCTCAGCTGTTCCAATGATTCCTCCTGAGGCCCGCCCTGAGCTCCCTGCCTCACAGCCCCAGGAACCTTCCCTAGTGCTAAGGGTCAGTGTGACGGACCACTGTGGCTACAGGAGTGTGAGGCACTGCCTGCCTGCCCAGCTACCCCTCACGCATGCCTGAGAGGGGTTCCAGCACTGTGCCCCAAGGCCTCTGTCCTCTGCTGTTCTTCAGCCATCTCATCTTGCCATTTCAGTCTTGTCCCACTGTGTGGCCACCGTTTCTCTGCTGTTAGGTACAGAATCCTTTCATAGATGCTGGCCTGTTGGATGCTCCTAGGGACAGAAGGGCTAATCCATACCTTGCTCCAAGCCATAAGGGGAGTCTAAGAGTAAGCGTCTGGATTTGGCTCTGGGTGGCCACCTGCCCCAGCCACCTTGTGAGCAGGAAGGCATGCCACAGCCCGTGCTGTTGGGGTGGTGTGGGTCATCTGCTTGGCTCACTTCCACCTTGAATCCTTCATGAACATGGTGCAGAACCTAAGCGTTGGCTCCTGCACTCTTCACAGGAAGCCCGGTGACCCTGTCCACTGTCCCAGGCAACGCCATTAGGTCACAGCACACACTTCCACTGCCCACCTGTGCATAGCGCTGCCCGCCCAGTTACCCTAATAACTGAGTTTAATTCTAACTCATCACAGGAAAAACATTGGGCACTACCTGTCTTTATTTTTAGATAAATTCTCTGAGTGTAACCAGTAGCACCTGAGGTTTTCCTGCCTGAAGCCTGCATTCAGCTGAAATGGTCTCTCACCTGCACAGTCCTGACTTGCACAGGGAGCAGGCTGAGGCATGGCCTAAAAAAAAGAGGTGAAGGACACTACAGGGTTGTGGGGGAGGAAGGCTTTTCTGCACTCCAGGGGCGTGTATCAAAGACCTTCCTGTGGTGCGCTTGAGTAAGGGTTGAGGTCAAAGTTCACCCCAGGAGCCACACAAGGGTCCCCACAGGTTAGAGGGCAGGGTCCAACTACAGGGTGGGTGAAGACACAGCGGTGGGTGTCCTGTGTGGCCAGATGACATTGTCACTGGGATGAGCGGGGAGGACCTCAGGGGCTTCCTATGTGCAATGGCCACCATCTAGCTGTCCCCTCAGGGCCTTATGTGGACCCAGGTGGAGCTTCACGGCCGTGACTGGGTCTAGAGTGTGCGGTGCTGGACTGATTCCCGGTGCAGTCCTGGGATTAAGGCCGCCCAGCTGGGTGTGAGTGCCGCCTGCCCTAAGGGTGGGCAGCCGGGATAGAGCATGCAGGGCAGAAGCAAGGCTGCTGCTGTCACTTGCTGGACTGGCTGCCTTCTGCCCGCCATGCACAGTTTCTCTTTGGCGATGCCCCTCTGCCAGGCCCCCCTGCCTGGGAGCCGGCCACCTGTGCCCTGAAAACTCTGCAGACTATGAGCCAAAACAAACCCTTCCTCTTTTACTTTAGTGTCGGATATTTTGTCAGGTATTGTGTATGTTTGCTTATGAGAAGTTATTCATTTGCAGTGCAAAAAAATAGATGCAGGACCCATGAGAGTCTACAGTCTAATGGGTCATACACCATCTCAATTAAAAAAAAAAAAAAAAAAAAAAAACCTAATTAAAGCTTTAAAAATGTGACCATGCGAAACATCTGTAAGTAAAGATGTACATGCAAGGACCTTCACGGTGGCATGATTTGTAAGAAGAAAACACTAGAAACTGCCTGTCAATAGGGAGAGGCTGACTGCGATAAGGTCATACGGACGGCAGAGTATGATGACCCAGTTGTTGAAAATATTGTGCTGGATGCGGTCTGTTGCTATGGCAGTGCAGCGGGACTTACTGTTAGGTAGGAGAAGAGCATCTCGCACAGTAGCACACAATGTAGCTTTCTGAATCAAGTGAGTGATGTCTGTGCCTTCACGTGTGCGTGTGAATGCCCAGGAGGTGGGACCAGGGTATAACAGGTGAGTAACACAGCTAGCTCGCAGTGATATTCAGAGATGGGAGGGAAGCAGGGAGGGAGGGAGGGAGAGGGAAGCAGGGAGGGAGGGAGGGAGAGGGCGGCAGGGAGGGAGGGAGGGAGGCACGGGTGACGTGAATTTTTAAAACCTCTTCATTATGTGAATTATTACCCTGGGCATTTCCTTACATTTTTACAAGCTCACAAATTATGTTGCCCACAGAAAAAGGCTTGGTATTAATGTTTTTAATTTTAAAAAATTTTGCTCATATGTATTTTCAAATTTTCCTCTAATAAATATTTTAGTAATGAAAAAAAACCATGCTACTTGTTACTATTTAAGTGAATATGAAATAGTTATTTTAAAACCAGGTCGACTATGTAGATGAGAAGAAAAATCCCTCAGTGCTTGGGCGGCACAGGCTCGGGCGGCTGAGCTGCAGGGACACCAGTGTCTCCTTGGTGCAGGGAACTCGGCAGAGCGCAGGACACGATGTTCTGCAGAACTTAATTACTGGGAGCCCGGGCCAAGGCTGGATCCCAGAACTCCAGAGCTTCACAATAAATCAGAACCTGCCTCACGAGAGCCAGCTCAGACAAAGTATTCTAGGACCCTGCTCAGGCACCGGCTGCTTCATAATATTTTGGCAGAGCTAAAAGTTTGTTCAGGAAACAGCAGGTCAGAGCTTCAGGTCAGAGCCACAGGCAGAGCAGAGCACAAGACTGCCTTTGTCTTCTTCTTTGACTTGCAAAATATTCCACAGAAAGCTTTCCCTCTTCCTTAAATAGCCTGAACCAGCTTACTGTCTGGTCTCCAAGATGTTAGGACAGATAATTGCTGAGGAAGTGTCGAATGCCAGCCTTTGATCACCCATGTGACTTTTGTGGCACTTAGCACAGTCTGTGACTTTGTCCGCCCTGGTGGTTTAATTTCAGCTTTCTTCCTCAAGCTGTTTGCTGCCCCCCAAGTTGCCAGTGCTGGGCATACTGTGGGCGGCAGGAGAGGCTTCACGTTCGTTTGCTGAATGAGCGTGGGTGGGTGAATGAAGACGGTGCAGTCCACAGGGACGGCAGCCACGCTCCTGGCACTTGGGTCCTCAGCCCCAGCAGGGGTGCACACCAGAGGTCCAGCAGCACACAGGTAGAGGCAGGAGGGGTCCAAGTAGGTACCCCACCAGGGTAGCATGGTGACCTAGTGATACTCTCTCAAATTAACAACAATCCTGGAGATAGAGCTCAGTGCAAGGGCCTCAGGTTCGACCCCTAGTATGGTTTTAAGAAATCTTCACCCAATAACTTGGGTCATTTCCTTTTAGGGAAAAAAATTATTTTCTAATTTTTTGTATAATTAAAAATGTATAGGATAAAAGAACTACATGCTTTACAAAAGGAGCAGAGTTGCTCATTATAGAAAAGCAACTTCATTCCTTAAAGCTATCACTAAACATGTGACAACCTGAAGAGCTGTTAAATATCCTGAAGGAAGTTGCTTCCTTGTGGTTAAGAAAAGGTACGAGTGAGGGTCTCTGTCCTTTCTAGTCCCTGGAGCTTGGCCTGGCAACTTCTAAATATTTGTTCAGTAGATAGATGTTGACTGAACAGATAGCTCTCATTTCAGGATCTGGCTATGCTCGTGACTCTGGGCTCTGCAAGGTCAGTGTCCCTCAGTTGTCCATGTGCCAAACTGTGTTCTCTCTGGCAGCTCTCATGCTGTGATAGGCAGGAGAAGGGAACAACCAGTAGGTCCATGACCTCTGACCTCTGACCTCTGACCCTGGGTCCTGCAGTCCCAGAGTTCACAGAGTTCATACTGTAGCCCCTACAGTATCAATGATGCAGCTGAAGTCTCCGCCCTTGGCTCCTCATTGCCATGCTGCACAGGCACTGGCCTCGGGAGTCCTTTGCTGCCATACAGCTCCAGCTGTAGGGTGTAGACAGCTAGACTGGTCTAATAGCAAGAGCCTAAAATTAACAGATCTGGGGTGTAGCTGACTGGCAGGCCACTTGCCTGCATGTGCAAGTCTCTAGGTTTGGTCCTTGGAGCCAAAATCAAAAGTCAACAACTTTAGTAAACCCAGAAAAAAGGAAGAGACTGGTTATTTCAACTGTTTGCTGTATTCCAGGCTGGGCCATAGGTCCACACCTGCATAGGGGCCTCTTCCTGTATATCCATATGCAGACAATTGTCTAAAGTTCACATCTGTGTCATGTTCACCTGGGAAAGCATGGAGACAGCTGAAGGGAATGAGTATTGATTACCGAATCGACGGACTTACGCGTGCTAGGGCCCCACCTTGTGAATGATAAAGAATAAACAAAAATTTATAAAGACATAAACAACAGATGATGACTATTAGTTCTTCCCTTTGGCAGTCTGAGGTCTTTCTGAGAAAATGAGATACACACAAAATAAGTATTAAAAAGTCCTACGCAGGCACTCGCAGGCGTACCCCTGCACACAGACGTGTGTGAGCGCCCAGTGTGGGATTCAAAGACAAGCAGACAGTGCTGTGGGCAGGAGGGTGCTGGCTCTTCCTCTGCCCTGCATGCAGTCCCAACCCACGCAGGCCTGGCACGCTGCACAAGCTGCAGGCAAGAGGGCAGGAGAGGGAGAGGAAACGACTCTGCGAGAAGGCGACTGCCCAGAGGGAGGCTGGACAAGCGAGGTGGGTTAGGGAGAGCTCATTTCCTGACTTGAACATGTTGCAGAACCGAGGCCCAGGGCTAGGACTCCGAGCGGCTCTCACTGACCATGTTGAGGCGGCAGGCAGGTCACCTTGCGGTGGGGTGAAGCGCCGGCTCACAGCAGCTCCGCTGATCGTCAGGGTCATCGGGGTGAGTCCACTGCGAGCCCCGCCCTCTGGTTGGGAGGGCCGCCTCCGTCCCTCTCCCCACAGCACTGGCCTGGAGAAGCAGGCTCAGTGCAGGAGCCCCCAGGCACCAGGGAGGCAAGGCAGGCTCATGAGGGTTCTTTAGCTCCTCTTAATGGCACTAAAAATGACAAGCATTTTAGCAGAGAGTGGTGCTACCAATGGAGATGCTGCTTTGGAAAGAAAATAAGTTATCGGAAAACACTGGGTGGGAGGAGTCTGAAGAACCTACTCTCCTCAGCCTGAAGAACAGAGGTGACCCTGACACCAGGGCCAGTCACATCCCATGTAATTTCTTTCTGATGAAAGTGTTCCAAGGGCTGTAATTTCATTCTCTTGTTGCAGGAAGGAGCTGTTAGCACAGTGCACTGCGAGCTGCTGAAGGAGAGGAATTCTGCATTATACGTGGCATAAACCAGAGAAGCAGGGTAAGAAGCTTTCCAGTTAGCAGTTGTGTTTACACAAAATCAGGACATGGGTGTCAGGGTTCCTTGGGACTCCCATCAGCAGGACAGGCCCAGCCAGGCCTTCCAGGCCTTCACCCGTCATTCTGCTGTTAGCTGCTGGCACTGAATTTTGCAGTCAGGGGGTCCTAGATTCAAATTCTGACCTTTCTACTGATTGTTTATGTGGTCTAGGACACTTAGCATAACATCACTGAGCCCAGGACTGTCCTGAGGATGAGACAAGATAAAATTATGGATGGAGACTGTTTACCCAAAGGATGTATGCGACAGTAACAAAAAATAGATGGTTACTAGCATTGATGCTTCCTGCTTTATCTTACAACACTGTGTGGAAATACTGTATTTGGATTTAGTCAGACTTACCTTAGAGAAATCAAGGCAGCAGTGTAAGAGTCTCTCTTTCCTTACTACAAATAGCTATGATGATAAGAATCTATTTTGCCTGAATCAACACTGTGCAAACTATGAGCATTTAAAGACATGAAAGGTATTTTCCCCGGTGGAGTGTGTTCCCCAAATGAAGAAAGTCCCTTGCAGGGCCAATGTGTCCTCTAATTCTCCAGGGGCGTGCTGTTGTACACTCCAGCAGAGAAAAAAGAACGTGCTTGCGTGCATGCACAGCTTCCTGCAGTGGCCACAGCTGCGAGCCGGGGCCCTGAAGTCAGTGTAACCTGACCAGCTGGCTGCTTTGAATGTGCTCAAACTTAAAACATGATTCTCCTAACACATGGACCACTTCCACCCCTGTGCCACACAGCGGAGTCATGGATTTCACTGAGAATGCCCTCTAACATCAATTAATACAGGAGGAACTGCACTTTCAAAAAAATCTCAAAAAATGGGATGCGATTAGGGAAAACCAAGTCCTCTACATTGGAAGGTGGTGCCTAACTGATTTTAGGAGGTTAAAAACAAGATTATTATTGCATTTTTGCACTGTAAAAATCCTAAGGATTACAAACAGACAAGCGTCACTCATATAAGAAGTCACAGGCTTGGAAAAGAACAGACAGCTCCAACCCATTCCAAAGAAGGAGCCCAGTAAGTTCTTCTCAGCATGCAGAAGAGATGGAAGTACTCTGCCCCACCTTGATTTGTTACCCTGTGATTTCAGGAAGAAAGATCTGAGTTGGGGAGGGGGCTGCCTCCAGGAAGCACGTAAGGAAACAGTGGAAGAGCTATCCTGTGTTCTATTGCCCAGGCCAAGCCTCCGTTTCTCCCTTGTTGGCTGCCTTGTTCTCCTTAATGTCCACCCTGGAATTCCTGGCATGTGCAGGAATCACTGGGTGGAGATGGAAGCACGGAGGCTCCCTCTGAGATGGGGAGCAGCTGTACCCAGACTTGATTCTAAGGATGCTCAGAAAACAGCAGGGAGGGAGGGGGGGACAAGGTTGGGTGTGTCTTGGGATGTGACAGTGAACGGATCAGGATCCGCCCACCCTCTTCACCACTCAGGATGCTTTTCCTGGGTGAAGCTCTGTGTGGACACGAGACAGCATTTGGCAGGCCAGGGTCCGCTCTGATTTTTCTGCCCCATTGCCAGCAGCCACTTGCAGCAGGTGGGTCTACCTCACAATTTTCAGTGCACAACTCCCTTAGAAAAACACTATGCTGGGCCCGGGAGGTAGCTCAGTGCTATAAGTGCCAGCAAAGTCCTGAGTTCAAACCCTGGTACAAGAAAAAAACAAAACCCAAAAAGAAATGAAATGCTGAAGAAAGGAAATTTCTCAGATTTCAAGATGAGGAGACGAGATAACAATGTTTGCTGGGAAAAAGTGTCCTGGTGAGACAGCGTGACAGTGTGGTAATTTTTAAAAAGTGACTCAAAGATCTGCTTAGTCTCCATGACTTTTGACATTGCAGGTGAATGTCTAAGATATTTACAAAATGGTGAACTGGCTTTCTGTTTGGGGAGACTGCAAGGTGAAATAACAAGGACGAAGGTGAATGGATGTGTTGTCCCTTATGATTTAGGAATAGATAAAAAGTGTTTGGGACTGATCATTTGAAGAAAAAAGTTCTCCTCCAACCAAGAAATAGGAAAGAGGAAGAAGCTCTTAACAACTTCAAATTGTAAACAGAGTGGGTGTGAGCAGGCTGTAAAGAACAGCTAGGCCCTGTGAAGTTTTAGCAGGAGTGGGTGTGCAGCGCCCAAGAAGAAGGCAAGATACAGCAACGAAAATAGAGAGGCATGCAGATCCATAGGAAAGAGGGTGCAGCCAGAGAGGCGGGGCTGCGCCCTGCACAGAGCCAGGCAGATCGCAGGAGAAAGGCATCTCACAAAACTAGAAGGTCTCAGAGGCTTTTGCCTGGAGTTAAAGAACAAAACCCACTGCCCGAGCACACCTGCAGCTGCACCCTCCCTCTGGGAGGGACATGGCCCAGCCTTGCGGGGCCACGCGTGCAGGAGAGAGCTCATCAAGGGACCTGCGCACATGGGCTTGGGGAAACGGCTCGGGCTGAGGAGCTGGAGAGGATCCCAGGCCGTGGCTGTGGCTGTCCTCTTCCTGCAGTGCAGCACACCTTTCCACTCTGCACTCGGCCTCTCTGGGTTCTGATCCTGTCTTAACATTTGAGGTTCCTTGTTTACGGCTCCCAGCATGGAGGGTGCAGCGCCTCAGAGAAAAATTTGCTATTTAGGTCTCTTACTTCATTGAGTTAATAATGTCAAACAAGGTTGTTTTTGTAAGTATCTTGCAAATAGTTCTATGTAAGAATTAAAAGCAAATACTTGGGCAGCCAGCCACATAGCTTAGAGAGCTCAAGAGCCTGCTTAGGCAGAGCACAGCGGCCCGGCCCCCGGGGCGCACTGAGGCGGTGATGGAGACTGGGCGTGATGGCGTGCACCTGTCACCCCAGCGTGTGGGAGGCTGAAAACAGGAGGATCACTACAAGTCTTGTCTATGTAGTGAGACCCTGTAGACGCTGTAAGCCCTGTACTAAATACATTTTTTAAAGAGAATGAAAAGAAATACTTAAATTGCAAGCTCACATTTATTTTTTTTAATTTTAAAAATTATTTATTTGGTACAAGGGCTCACTATGCAGCTCAGACTCACATTGCCCACCCTATCTCAGCCTCCCCAGCGCTGGGATTACAAGCATGTGCCACCATGCCCAGTTTCAGTGGTTGGCACAGCAAGGGCTGGCATGGCATTTGGTATCAGGGATTGGACTCAGGACCTTGCACTTGCCACACAGGTGCTTCCACCACCAAGCTACCGCCCCAGCCCTGCAAGCTTACGTTTAGCACCAAAAGGAGAACGTACCTCCATGACTCCAAATGCAGACTTTTCTAGCAAAGAAGTAATCACACTGAGGCCCCTCTGGATTAAAGGTGACAGAAAAAGCAGCAGGTGGCAGGACACCAAAATAGGCCTCGGGAGGTGCACAGCACAGCCATGTGTCAGAAGAGGCAGGATTTGTGAAACTATTTCAAGAAACAGAGATGCTTTCAAGATAAAAGGGAATCTTGCAGACATGTGCCAGTGAGATACACTTCATATGGCTTCTACTGAATTTAGAAAGAAGTCAGTTCAAATATTTGAGGCTGACACAAGAGAAAATGTGTTAAAGATGTAGGTCAAAGCGCAGGTAAATTCTCTGAGTCAGCGAGCGTGCTGCTACCCAGGTGTACGATTGGGTGCAGTATCCGGAGCTGCTCCTCATTACAAATTCATCCTCTCCCTGTTTGGCATGGTCTCTTTCTGGTTCACATTTTCAAAAAGCGCCCTCCCTGGGCTGGCCTCGCCCCCTTGCTCATGTCTGTCCTGTCCGGCCACCAGGAAGTTGGCTTCCTTTTTCATGTTTGTGCCTGATACAGGCAGCCAAAGGCCCTGGTTAGCATAAAGACGAAAGCACAGTCCTCAGGGATTTGTTTGTTTGTTTCCTGAGACAGGGTCTGGCTGTGTGGCCCAGGCTGGCCCAAACTCATGCCGATCCTGCTGCCCCAGCCTCCGGAGCTCTGAGATTGCAGGCACGCACCATCCGGCCTGGCTCAGCTGTCTGTCTCCAGGGATGAATCAGGGATCCACTACCTCAGGAGCAGGCTACATTTAAGCAAAACAGAGACGTTCTTCTCACACTCAAGGAATAGCTTCTTTTCATACTGACTTCTGAGAAATTCACAGGCCCTGGACCCACGCTGTTACTTACCCTTTTGGAAACTTAAAATCTTAGTATGACATCCAGCCTGCTTCTGTGAAGCAGGGAAAGTGTCATATAGCACTCAGCTCAGTTGTACCCCCAGTCCTGACACCCGGCACCACCAGCTCCAACAGTGACCATCACCACTGCCCACCAAGAGTGAGCAGTCTGCTTGTACCCCTATGGGTGCATGCCTAACACGAGCTCTGTCTCTGCTTCCTCCTCCTAGATCTTGCTGGGGAGTCTGTGTCAGAGTGTCAGGGACACCACACAGGTCGACAAGGAGGTCTTTTCTCCTACTACAGGGCCCACTGAGACTAAGGGCAGAAGCCCAGCAGCATCCCAAGGGCGCAGGCGCAGGGCCAGCAGGGCCAGGTGACACCTGTGTGCACTTCGCTCTAAGTTCTGTCAGCCCCACTGGGCTCCGTCCCCTGCTCTTTACCTGTCTCCATCTCTGCTCCTCACTGACCCCTCTGCTGCCGTCAGTACAATTTAGGCTGATAGCAAGAGGCTAGGACTCTAGAAAATTGGCATTAGCAGGCCTTGCTTCCTAATACCAACGTAGGAAGTGCATGCACAGTTCTCAGACGCCTGCAGGGTGGTCTTCCTCGCACTTTCACTCCCTTATGCTCTCTGCCCCCAGCGGTGATCCCAGACACCATCTTGGATGGGCCCCGTCGGGCCCTTATTCATCCGCTCGTGGATGCCCAAGCACCCTGGATGCCACCGTCTGCTCACCCAGCTGTGCGATTGTCTGCTGTCAACAGTGATTTGTTTTCTCAGGCCCAGCGGCACACGGGGGTCCTCTTTCTCCCTTCCTGTCATGCTCAAATTTAAATAAGGGGCTTTGCTGTCAAGTCCTGGAGCAGGCAGCTTGCACAGTGAAGGCACAGCCAAGTGGGTGCAGCTCACCTCGTGCGACTCCTGCCTGAAAGGGGCCAGGTCTGGGGCACACGCAGGTGCTATGCTTAATACCCAGTCATCCCCGTGGGACCTCATGGGCTCAAGGGCGGGCTGCGGGAGGTGACTGGATCTCTGTGCCTGACACTCTGCAGCAGATTCGTCCTCAGAAGCTCAGTTTAGAGCTAACTGCGATGCTGAGGGGAGCGCATGGCCCGAAGGGTGGGGTTCCCTCGATCCCTCTGTTTCCCCCACACCCCCGCCGTGCCATGAGCCTTTTCTCCTCCGCCTTCACCTCTGCCTTGGAGTCAGCCAACTACAAACTGAAGCCTGCAAACTGTGAGCCAAAATATGCCTTCCCTCCTTAGCATTGCAGATGCTGGGGACTTGTCCTAAATGGAGAAAGTAATTAAGCCAGGGCCCCAGGACCATCCATCTTCCATCAGCACCCCCGGTCTCTAAGACCCCTCTCCTTCTCCAGTGCTGGTTGTCTCTCTCAGTGTCCATGTGGTGAGGAACAGGCCTGGGAGCCTCACAAATGTAAGCAAAAGGCTAAGGAGAAGCAGCCTCTCGAGTGCTGTGCTCAAAAACATAAATAAAACCCTGCAGTCAGCAGGATTCCAGGAAGTGTCAAGTCACTGACAACCTGTCTCCTGATCTTCAACAGTGAATTGGCCCAAAATAGGCAAGTTGCCTCCAGGAACCGCATGGCTGAGCCTCACAAGGGCCTGGAGCCCCAGATGTGGTTTTCCTCTAAAGACTTGGGCTGCGAGCACCCCTGGCCCGGCTCCACGAGGCCCACTGGGCGTTGTGTTTTATTCTGAATTATTTTGTTAGATGAAACAATACTTTGCCTTCTGGGAGGTGGTGAGGACAGCAGTGAAGAGTCCAGGGTTAGCTGCGAGGCTGAGCTCCGAAAGTGCCCTGCGTGGGTGGCCGACTGGCATCTTCCTTGGCAGTGTCCACAGAAGAGAAGGTCTGGGGAGCTCAGCCCTCGAGCCTCGTGGCAGCAGAGAAGGCGCCGCGGCATCTTGGTCAGCTCACGAGAGGCCACTGAGATTTAGCAGCACCGGGGCTCGGCCGCGAGAATGAGACGCGCAAGGCAGGGAATGCGGGTTCCGCAGTTCCGGGCTCCGCACGCTCCGGAGGCCCCAGCCTGCCAGCTGTGCTTGGGGAGCCGCTCACGGTTCTCGCGTGCCTTCCCTGCCCTGTCTCGGCGAGGGCTGGCTCCGCGTCCTCAGCGCCCTTTCACCTCATGAGTCCAGCCTGCCTCTGGTCAGGTGTGTACCACCCCGAGTAGCCGGGCGTCCCAATCTCACGCTGTGTAAGAACGCTGAGTGGACGTCCTTTACTCTGAGGAAAATACTGACTTCTTGGCCAAATGGCACCAAAAGTAAAAACATACTGAAATGCTATTGGAACTATACTTCTGGAGAAAAGTTTTAGGAGCTGACACATGATGTAAATAGTTGTTGATTTTACCTTGACGAAGGTCAAGAATAAACAATACGGTAGGGCTGTAGGCCTGGGAGGAGGAAGCATGACAGCGATTTGGTGTCCACTGAAATGATAGCATAATATTTTATTATTCACAAATACAGATAGAAAAGCCCCAACATAAGAATATAAAGCTATACATAAGAATCTTGGGTCCCAGGGCAAATTTTCTTCAAATTCCTATAAGTTTAAGATGAGTTCCCAAGGTATTTTTCTCTGACTTCAGTGAACTTGCATCTGTAAAAACTGGACACATCACTTACTGGTCATTTCAAGTACTAGAAAACATAGTGACACAGAGTACAAAACAGTGCAGATGTTAAAAACATGCCATCAGTATGATTGAAAGAAATCTACATGGCAACAGAACTCCAAAGAAATTCAGAGTCGGGTGAAAAACACTTGGTTTTTAAAAGTATTTTTTAGTGTTGTTCAGTCTGGGAAATCAGTCAAGGTTTTGTGCACTCCCCAAAATGGTTAGTTGGGATGCTGGAAGAGGACTCAGCCAAATAGCTCAGCAGATTAAAGCACCTGCAGGCAGGTAGAGGGGCCAAGGCTTCGATTCCTGGGCCTGCTGTGCCAGCAACACCCCCCATCCCCAGGGCACGCTGAGATGGCAATTGAGACTAGGCATGGTGGCGAATGCCTGTAATCCAAACTGTTGGGAGGCTGTAAACTGAAGAATCACTACAAGTCCGATCTAGTGGTGAGACCCTGAACATCCTGTAGACCCTTCCCTAAAATACAAGAAAAAAGGGTGCTGGAGGAGAGACGCTACTAAGATCAAGCAGTAATAATACATTAGAATTGTGGGGGAATGCATGATCTGAGCAACCACAGAAAATGGGGCAAGGGTGCCAGCGCCAAAGCCAGGAGACTTTCTCGGGCTTTCTGCTTTCTTATGTAGAAGGTCACTATGTCAACTTTCTCTTCTTGTGGGGCTGACCCTCTGGGCCTTTGACTGGAAAGTCTAGACTGTATGGGAAGCTAATTTTGCCTTGTCCATTGATGTTTTCAGATTTCTAGCTTCTCTCAACTGGTCCAGCACAGATGAAGAAAAGAAACCCCAAGAATTCACCAGTGTGCAGTTTTGTCAGTCTCCAGGTCCCCAGCTGGTCTGTGTGTCCATCCTTCATTGGCATGTGTTCATTTTGCACACGATGTCCAGGTTTCCATAGGGACAAAGGGGAAAGCATGCCCACCCCCAGCTCCTGGAGGCATGAGCCCCCTCGTGGTCCTCTGAATCCGAAGAACTTAAGCCTTAGGCTTCCTCCTCAACCACAACCTGTCTGTCCTCGTTTTGAAGGAAGAGTCATCTATCCTCAACCAAAGCTCTCAGGGAACCCTGAAGAAGCAGGGCTTCCAAGCAAAGAGGCTTCCAAGATGCAGGTCAGACTGGCTCCTCTGCGTCCAGCCCGGGCCTCTGCCTCCCCAGCTCACAGCTCCTTGGCCACAACAGGAAGGCAAGTTCTTCACGCCCTGGGAGTGCGAGGCTGCAGCAGGTGGGAGAGCTGGCACAGGACGCTGGCCTGTGAGCGTCCAGCAAGTGCAGTTGCTTTCCAGCCCGGCTTCCCCTCCACGGTCGTATCACCCTTGGCTGTAGGCATTCAATTTTCACATTGCTAACTCCTTTCTTTTTCTTCTTCTACTTGGTAAAAATGGTGCTTTCAGGCTCAGCAGCAGTCCTTTCATAGGGCCTTCATCTGCTTCCTTCTCTGACCCAACCCCTTCCAAAGCCACCTCCATCTTCACTGTGCCAAAGCCCAGGCCTCTGCATGCTGCCCTGTGTGCATAGCTCTGCTTTCAGCTTTTATGAATGTCGGACTCATCATACTGCTGCTGGCACTGCCTCGCGTGTTAGCGCAAGCATAAACCTGGTAGAAGCGGGCCTTTGCATTCTTCAGCACCTCAGCAGTATGTCAGTTTCTGTCACATCATGTGTCAGGGACAAGGCAGTTTATCTGTTTATTGATGTCACTCAAGTTGAAGTCAAGCAGAAATTTAAGCATAGCATTTAAATAAAAGATGGGCAATCCTTTGATCAGCTAGAGCATGGGTCCGTCCCTCAGCTCCTACATCAGCATCTCTGACAGAAGCCCGTCTGTCTTTTCTCCCAGCCTCCCTGTTTACCCATTCTAGAACATTCTTTCCTCTAGTAACCACTGTCATTCTGGAAAAATTAATGGGCCTTTCTCAGTTTCTGACATCTCTGGTGTCACCCAGATGAAAGGACCAAGGCCTCACTGCAGGTTTGGGTGCCAGTCCTTGCCAGAAGGGACATAACCTGACTGCACTCCGTGTGGCTGGGAAGATAACTTGTGCCTAGAGTGCACGCCCAGAGTGGGGGCCGCATCCAGCGCGCACAGGCAGGGCATGCGGCAACGCACGCTCCGTTCGTTTTCGTCTCCTGCGAGCCTGTGCTTAGCTGTGCCTCCAACACCTGCCCTAGGACCTGCGCGTCCAATCCAAGAGGGGACATTAATTTGGTGTCCTTCAGGAGATGCACCTGAAGTGAGCTTGGCCAAAGATGGCTTCTGAGTTCTGCTGGAGGCAGCAGCTCTTGTACATCGCAGCATTTTGCTTGAGTGTTGAGAACTCGTGAGGTGATTCATAAAATCTAATTTCTCAAATGCACCTTAATTGAAATATTCTACTTGGAAATATATTTAATTTCTATAATGTCTTCAAAGTCTGTCCTCACTTCTTTAATAAACTTGCTTTTCTAAGAAAACAAAATGTCACTTAGAAGAAAAATCCTTTTTTCCAGGAGAGTGATCCAAGAGCACTTGGAAAATTAGCTTAGAAATGCTTCAGGAACACTTCTAAAAATTATCTATAAACAGAAAATATATATTTTAATAAACGAGGCTAATTAATTACATCTGTGAAAGGCCTCTTTGTCTTTCTCTCTATATATTTTTTTCATTATAAATAAACACACTGCATCATTTGAATGATGGGAAGGCGTGTCTGCACATGCGCACTCACGCACGCGCATTGCGCCTCTGTGCTGAACGCTAACAACGTGCAAGCGTCAATAGCGCCCTTCAGTACTTCCGGGCATTCTTTCTCAAGGTGGCAAATTCAGCCACCTTGTCTAACCTACCTGCTAAGTTTAGCAGTGCCGGCTCTGTGGAGGAAAAACATAAAAGCCGCACAGCTCACCTGAGCCACGGCCCCAGACACTCAGACGCAGGGCTGCTGGAAATCCTGCTGTCTGCCACTCCCACAGCCCACTCAGGGGTCCTGGAAAACTGGAGAGCTGACTGATCTGTGGATCTCCACATGGGAGGCGAGACACTCATGACGATGGCTATTTTTTTTTTTAAGTCATGTTCCTATTTGCCAATCTTTGCTTTTGTTTTCTGTGCTTTTGAGGCCCAGAAAAATCATTGTCACTGTCATCAAACGGAAGGCACTATTTATATTTTCTGCTAGTAGTTTCAGAGTTTCAGGTACCTGTCAACACAAGAGTAGAGAAAGAGGCATATGTGCACAATGGAGTACTACTCAGCCAGAAAGAAGAATAAAGTCATCTTACTTATGGCAATGGGCACAGAACTGGAGGACCTCAAATTAAGCAAGCAATAAAGACACATTCTGTCTTTATAGTTCTGCACATTCTGTGTCTCATGTGGAAACCAAAAAAGTCAGCCTATGAGGACAATAGTGGGTACTAGAACTTGCAAAGGGCATGAAAGCAGTGGGGAAAGAATGGTTGTCTCTGATCAGCATGTGCTGCTGGGAACTAACACGTGTTAAAATTAGCTCATTAAAAGTAAGTAGCAAAGACTGAAACAGAGCCCTCACAAACACAGGCTAGCCAGTGATGTCGAGTGTGAGAAGTGGGAGCCTTGTTTGTGGGAGTGTAAAGTATTGAAGTGACTTTGGGAGACAGCTCTGCAGAGAACTGGAATCTACATGTGATCAAGCAATCGTACTTCTTGGTATTTACCCAGAAGAACAGAAATCATAATCCCAGACAGATACGCACACACCCACATTCCCTGCAGCACTGCAGACACAGCCAGGAAAGGCAGACAAGTTCAAAGCCCATGGATGGACAGAGGGCTGGAGGACATGCCGGACCACGATCAAGGGCACGCACTGTACAGCCTGCATGGAGCAGCGTCCTGCCACCAGCGACAGCAGGGGTCCCCCTGGGGGACCTTATGCCAAAGCCCCTAAGCCAGCCATTAAAAACAAACATTGCATGATTCCACTTCTGGAAAGGCCAGAGGTGGTCAGGCATACAAAGGCAGAAAGCAGACTGGTGAAGGTGAGGGCGAGGGAGGGTGAGGAGTTGTTGCCCAGCAGGATAAAGTTTCAGTTACACATGAAAGTTCTAGAAATTGTTGTACAAAGGTGTTTATGCAAACAGCACTGCGATTAGACACCTCTGACTGATAAGAGGGCTGATCTCGTTACGTAGCCATAGCACAAATTTTTAAACAGTGCTCATTTGTTCCCCCTTTGTCTATAAATGCAAGCTTATTTGTAGGTTCAAATAGAGATGGAAAGGTTCTGTATTCCAGAAGCTGACTGCCAGCTACAGCCCCTCTAAGGAGTGACGGAACTGAAGGCAAACACACTCTGACAATTGGCGGATATGACTTAGTTTCTTATTTACACTGAGGACTGGCATTAAGAATCCTTTATGAGCTCCTGAAGGGAACTGTTTAAAAATGACTGTTATAAGCTCCTGTGACACTGAAGATCGGGAACTTCAGTGTAATTGGTGATGAGGCTAATCGCCTAATTCTTTTAAGAGAATACTATCAGTATTGCTTTTTTCTATAATAAACTATTATAAAATATTTGGATGTTTTAGTTTTCTTATTGAGAACATAAAAAATTTTTCATAACACATTCAGTTTAACCTAAAGGATTTGTTAAGTAGATGTTTTGTTTCTATTAAATTTAAGTAATAAAATTATTTTAAAAACCAGAAAGATGCCACAAAGCAGCGCAGGCTGTCTCAGACAGATAATCTGCAACAATAGGCTCCACTTCCGCTACTTTTCCTGGGTGCTGCATCGTCCTTGTTTCAGTCTTTTCTCTATAAACTCGCCCGATCTCAGAATTTCTCTGTGAAGTGGGTGCCTTGCTATGTGCATCTGACAGCCAGAGAAACTGAGGCAGTGAGATGCGGTCATTCCACATCTGGAGCTGAGAAGCTACACAGCAGGGCTGTGCACAGCATTGACCAAGGCCTCAGCTCTTAGCTGTGAGAGGCCCGCGGTCCCCTGAATGCATCAGCACCAGCAGCAGAGGGGCGCGCTGCCTCAGGGTCTGCGCACGCTGGGTGCTTTGCCAGACAGGCACGGATGGCATGGAGACGCTTGCACTGCATCTGCGGCCCTGTTGAACTAGTGCCCAGTAGCCACGTCAGAACGCACAGGGAGGGCCAGCTGAGGAAGCCTGTTAAAATCGCATTCTCAGATGCAGACCTGTGGAAGAGTAGAGCATGTGGCCGGGAAGGGGTTCTCCAGGAACAAAGGCAGATTCTCCGCTGGACAGCATCGCTGCTGCAGAACGGACCATCTGGACAGCTTTTTTTTTTTTTTTTTTAATTTTTTTTTTTATTAGGATGAGCTGTAATTTCTAGACCACAACAAAAAAGGAAAGGCAGCCTTGATTTTTCTACCCCAAAAACTCTGAGCCTCCACACTAGCATGTTTCTACCTGAGAATTTCAATATCCACTCCCACACATAGGCATTAAGGCTGCACTGACACAGCCAAACACAGCCTTTTCCCAGGAAGCTTCCCAGGCACCAGTGTACTGCTTTAGGCCAGGATTGGGTGCCCAAAAGCCTCCACCTTTTCACGCCATCCTCAGATGTGAGCAGAACGTGCGGCACACACAGCACCAGACTGGGCACGTGGAAGCCACAGGATATCTGAGACACTCCCTTTATCCCTGGGGACTTGAAAAACAGGTGAATGAAAAATTTCCCAGGTGAGGGCTGAGTGTCCCTCGAGGTCCAAGGCTCCTCTGCTCCTGACCAGGGACCATCCTCCCCGCCAGCACCAGCCCAGAGCAGTGGCAGCAGAGGGCAGGCTGGCAAGCAGTGCTGCACATCAGGGGTAGGAACAGAAGCAGCAAAGCCCCTAAGCCAGAACATTCTAGAAGAGCAGCCAGCAGTGCCCACAGACTCAATCTGGGGCTGCTAAAGAGAATAATGCCATGTAAACCCACGAGCTGTGCGCAAGAGCAAGGCAGAGACGCTGACTCTGGACTCCAGGAGAATTGTGTGTCCCAGCCACTGAGGAGCGGGCCTGACAGGAGCCACAGAGGAAGATGACTTTGGGAGGGTCACCAGCAGACACCGTGGGCATGATGACCGAGGCAGAAGATGGGCACCTGCCGCATCAGCCCCACGCCTGTTATGAGGTGCCCAGACTGTGTCACCTCACCGACACTGCCCATGTGACAAATTCTGCCCCATGAATGGATGAGCCTCTGGGATCTCCCAGGAAGGGTAACACACTAAGAGCAAGCAGAAGGGTCTGGGGCCTTCCAGATCCCCACACACGCCCTGCAGAGCTGGAGCTGTGCTCTCTTGTGTGGGCTCCTCCTGCAGCTGAGGCTGAGGTCAGGTGATACCTGGTCACTTGGATTTGTGCTGGGGATTTGGGACAAGAGCCACAAGGGCCCTGGAGGATCCCAGAGGAAGACTCCAAGGAAGCCATAGCACTTGGGCCTGGTCCTGAGCCACAGTATTCGATTTGCCAATTTATTGTTTCATTTTATGGATTGTTATCTTTGTAAGCTTTGTTTGTGCAAAAGTAATTTCAAGAGAAATTGCTCCAGTTGAGCATTTTGTTAGCAAATCTGGTGCTTTAAGCTCTTTAGATCCCTTAGTTCTGCAATCTAAGAAAATTGGAGCTAAGTCCAACTTACAGGAGTCTGGGTTATAGAGTTCTCGCACTGCGTACAGTAGGGGCTGTGCTGGGCTGGGTCTCAGGGCTGGATCTGCTGCCCAGTCTCCTGGCACTGCGTCCACCTAGGGCCCATGGACTCCTGGGGTTCCTGGATGCTGCTCCTCTGTACCTGCTACCCCCAACCCCAACTCAGTTTTTCTCTTTTGTTGTATCAGGCTTTCGAGAAATGCAATTCTGTGTGCGTGCGTGCGTGCGTGCGTGCGTGCGTGCGTGCGTGCGTGTGTGTGTGGAGAAGGGCTAGGGCGGAGCAGCCACCTCTGTGGAGGTGAATCAGGCCTTTGTTTTGGCTCTGCAGCATCAGTGCCCTCTCGGAAGAGCCTAGTGGAATCCTTATAAAGTGCACCCACTGCTTATTACCTTAATTTGCTTCCTGCCTTCTGTCCTTTTCTTTCTTTCTTTGCTTCTTTTGGTTGTACTGGAAATTGAGCCTTGTGTTCTACAACTGCGCTACATCCCAGCCACTTTTGGTGGAGCCTAATTAAGTTTCCAAGTTGCCCAGGCAGAACTCAAACTGATCCCCCTCCTGCTCAGCCTCCCTGGGTGCTAAGATGGCAGGAGGGGCCACCACGGCCAGCTCACTTCACCCTTCTCCCACACCTGCAAGCACTACCTGGTTAGACCATGACAGCCACTGGAAATTTAATTACTTTGGACCCACCCGGGATGTTATGTATGGTCCTTTTAGCCTATAGACTGTGTGCTGAAACCTATACTTAAAACCAAGTCTAACATCTAATTCTTTTAAGTATAACATTTCTAGACACAGAATGTTAGTAGGAGACAAACATGCTCGCTACGCTCACTGCAAAGCACCTGCTCCTTTCCTGTCTCCTCTGCCTTCACTTTCCCTGCCATGGAGCAGGTGGCACTTGAGTGTGTGGCTGTGGGTAGGTTAACACTGTCACAGCCATTGTCAGAGGCTTGTATTTGTCATTTATGGCACAATTAATGCCACACTCTCCGGCACAGGCTGAACAACCTCCAGGACAATTGTGCCCTTCTCTGGACCTCTCTCTGCAGGTCCTTTCAGATTAAAGACTCATCTACATGCGCTCAGGCCAGTTCGGGGGCTCTAAATCTTCATGAGCATGCACTAAGCAGTGCAGACCCCTTGGGTGAATTTGCACAGATGCAACACACACAGTGTGAGTTCTCAGCCCTTCCAGAAGGCTCTGGGCATCCCTGGAGCCCTGCACACCCCAGGAAACACACAGCCTTTTGTATGGCAAGGAGAAAGGGTCCCCAGCCACTGCCCTCGGAAACCTGTCTCTCTCCTTGGAAATAAGTGATGTTTACATCACTTCTCATATTTTCCTCCTATCTCTTTCTAGCATTTCCTTTCTCTCTTAAAGAAAATGAATGAGAGGAGCTGGGAAGATGGTGCAGTGACCTAAGCACCTGCCTGGTGAGCACAAGGACCAGGTTCCATCCCCAGTACCACATCTGGTGCCAGCCCTGGCACTGGGCGCAGTGGCGCACACCTGCAATCCCGGTGCTGGAAAGGCTGAGACAGGAGGATCACTGTGAGTCTGAGCTGCATAGTGAGGCCCTGTACCAAATGAATAGATACATAAACAAATGCTGTACAACTTTTTTTAAAAAATAAAAGAAAGAAATGAGAGAGCCTTGCAGCTTCCTGGCACAAGCTGCTTGCACCTCTGCGGGTGCTGGCTGAGGCCATCCCCGTGGCGCGGGCCAGGCCTCCAGGTGGCCAGGCACAGCCCAGTGACATGGAGCTGGGCTGCGGGGCTGATGGGCAGGCTGGCTGGTCTGATCGCAAGCATTTGCTGGTCATCCCACGTACTGCACAGTGCGCCGGTGCAAGAGCAGCAGTCTCCTGCAGACTGAAGTTCTCTGCTTTTGGTGGAGAGACTCTGAGGCCACCAGGTAAGTGGATAAAGAAAATGTGATGTTCATGCACAATAAAGAACTGCTGTGCCACAAAGAAAGATAAACTCAAGTCACTGGTAGCTAAATGGGTGGAGCTTGAGACCACAGTGTAGGCGGATCAGTCAGGCAAACGCACTTGTGAATCTCATGGCTGTAGGATTCGTTTTCTGTGGCTTCCTCGTGTGAGATCGAGAGCATCGTCTTTCTTGGACAGTTCTGATCAGCGGAAAATAGAAGTCACGGAGCATGGGTGCTGCTCAGGCCAGTAAGGCCAGCTCTCAGTGTCCCTAATGGTCACAAGCACACACTCTCCCAGCATGTCACCGAACCAATGACTTCCTGTCACTGCTAACAGCCCTGCTCTGAAGTAGCAGCGCACTGCTTAACCCCTTTCAACAGGCCACTGGTTCCAATTATACAATCTTTGAAACCCAGAGTTCTTTTTCTCTGTGGCTATAACACCTTTCCATGAAAGTCACTCTTGTTCCAGACTTCCGGACATATTCAACGAAGCACAGCACATCTATGTCACTGGTGAAGTACATAGCCCTTGTGCGTGTTCTCTGGTTTGCAGAAGCCCTCTCTCTGCTGGGCCTTCCATGGAGAGCTCTGCTGCGTAAATCATCTCAGGATGAGCGAGGGCTGCCGTGCTTCAGCACCCCTGTGTTGAAACCTCTGCCCCCACACGGCTTTATGAAACAATCAGACTGGGAAAACCAATTTCTTTTCTGAGTTCTGAGCAGTACTTTAAAAACAATAAAAATGGAAGTTCCATTTATACTATGGCGGGTCTGGACTGCGCTGCCTTTAGAGGCTGAAGGGAGAAGACGATGTCGTGGCCATCAGACATATTTATGAAAAAAGAAACTGGTTTTGGAAGAAAATGTCTTTCAAATTTCAGTTAATGAGAGATCATCTTTAGGACACATGATTGATAAAGGAGCTCCTTTAGAGTCCTACTGCATTTAGAAGTAATCAAGTTAGCCAGCAAATCATGGGAGGAAATGCCTGCGATGTCCCAGAACGTGCGTGCAAATGATGAATTTGTCCATTAGCATTAATGAGCTGTGACTGTTCACTCCCCAGCACACACAGCTCAAATCATCTGTCTTTCCTACCTAATTCAATTTGTTCGTCTGCTGCATCTTCCACAAAATAGTTCCCGAAGAGCAATTTTAGGAAAGACAGGACTATGAGGACATACTTTACAGAAGCGGATATCCTGATTCCAGGAACAAGGGGAATGAGAGGAGCCATGGGAGGAAGACAGTGACATCCCATGTGAGAACTACATGGCCTCAGAGTAGAGTGAAGGCTGGCACACTGGTTTATGGAGACGGTAACTGTGTGGTCTCCTTGGAAGAAGGGAAAGGACAACGAAGGCTCAAAAAGGAGAGAGTTTTAGAGTACTCCATGGTACAGACACAAGCCTAGCAGAGCTTCACTGCATGAAGACAGGTTGCTGTGATGTGCAGGACACTGCAGGCATGTGGTGGGCAAAGCCAAGGCAAATGGGAGCTGGTGACTTGTGTTCACGTGGCACTGCTTCCGATTACTGAGCCAGCTACGGAGAACCACCACTGTAGCTCTCACAGGCCCGGTGGAAGCAGAGGGTGTTTCCCTTCCTGGTTCAGTAGATTTCAGATGGTGCATAAGTGACTGGAAAAGTGGTCATCGATTCACCCGTTCATGATCGCCTCGCCCCACCCCACTTCTGGGCTGCTTTCCTCTTCGTGGTCCATAAATAATGAACAACTCAGAGTTCACTTATGCCCATGGCCATAATTACTTTTCTCAAAATCTAGACATTGAAAGCCCAGTAACAGTACATAAGGAGTCCAGGAGCAACACGCTGTTCTAGTGTACGTGGAAGCAAAGAGGGGGCGGTTCCTTCTGAAACAGACTGTGGACTCTTGCAGAATATCCATAGTCTTTTGCTTGGAGTGTCAGCCCCAATTCTAATATTAATTGTTAGCTCCATCCCTCCCTCTACCTCCCTTCTTCTAAACATATTAATTGAGCAGCTACTATGTGCCATGAGCTGTTTTAGCTTGGGGAGATAAAGAAGAGTATCATGCACATATCACATACACATACTACACACACACACACACACACACACACACACAAGTGTGTGTGTCTGTAAATGTAGGATAATTACGTAAAAACACAGGTTTCACATTGAGTGTGGCAACCACCAGCTGCGAGGGGAGACGCCCTGGCGGCTCAGGGCCACAGCATGCAATGAGATCTCTGTGCAGTCAGGCCTTGGCTAGGTGAGAATTCACAGCCACACTGGGGATGAGCCATACACGTGGAAACACCATAGAGCGGCGAAGGGATGGAGCTGCAGCATCTCGGCAGCGCAGAGCCCGCAGCTAGAGAACGCGGTGCCTGGGGATGAGGGAAGAGAGCACGGGGGCAGCAGCAGCACCCATGACCTGGAGGGAAAAGGGCCAGCTGCGCTACAGAGAAGCCACAGAGCACGGCGTTGAAAGTGACCTCCGCCTCCTAGGACCAAGAGGAGTGAAGTGACCTGGAGGGAACTGGAACAGTGGCACAGTGGCAGGAAAGAAAAGAGATGGCAGCAGAGTGAGATGGCCACCCTGGTGGGACAGCTGTGACAGGCTGCACCTAACGGGGCTTCCATTGGAGAGAGTTGTTGCTCGTGTGTGCTGCGCATGCTCACATCGCCCCGGTGCTGGACAGATCCTGAGGAAGAGGAAGGGTAACCCCACGGGGTGCTACATAACAGAGACGCACAAGGTGCATCCCTTCATCGGCAGCCACACGGCCAGCGCACAGATCCCACCCCCCTGGCAGAAGTCCCTGGCGTGGGTCAGGCCCACACAAGGAGTTCATTTGCTTTCGCGTGGCACAGTGAAAAGCATGAAGAAATGTTCAGAGCTCAAGCAGAAGACTGCGTTAGGAAGGAGGAGATGAGCGGGGAGCGAGGCTCAGTCATAGGGCGTAGGCTTAGCATGCTCCCTAGAAGCCCTGGGCTCCCTGAAACAAGCAAGCGACAGAGGGAAGGTCCCCAGGAGGGACTGTGCTGAAGACAGGAGAAGGGACGGCTCAGGGGTGTGTGCTGTTCTCCCAGCAAAGGAAGCTGAGGTCAGGCTGGAGAAGAGAGCAGAAGCAGTGGTGAGGCAGTGGGCGCTGGAGGAGTGCCAGTCCCGCAGCCAAGCTCGGAGCTCTGCAGAGATTCCTGAGAGTGCAGGGGAAGGAGGCACATGCAGGACTCCATACTGAAGGGTGTGGACATCCTCAGAGCAGCCCTGGCAGGTGGGTGTCATAGCCGAGGAGGACTGTGCCCCACAGAGAAAAGGGGCCGCAGTGGTCATGGACATCAGACAACCCAAGTTCAGCTTCTGAGCCTGCCACTTGCCAGGCTCCAGAAAGATGAGCATCTACCTGAGCCTCAGGTACCCCGGCTAGAAAAGAGATGGCCTCTGTCCTGACAGGTTAACTGTGCTATGTAAATGAAGCCCTGGGTGTCAAGCCCTTTGCTGAACAGCAGAAACTCAACAGGGGAGGGGTCATGAAGGCAAACTTTCTGCAGTAGATTATTAACACCAAGGAGGAGAATGAGAATTAAATGTGCTCCGAGCTGCACCCACTTTGTGCGAGTAATGCAGTCATTACGCACTGCACCCATGTGCTAATGAAAGGCCGGCGAGACAGCTCAGCAGACTAAGCGCTAGCTTAGGCAAACACAGGGACTGGGGTTCGATCCTGGCACCATGTGCCACACTGGCACTGCCCCCGGGCGTGCTGAGCTGGCCACCAAGTCCCAGTGTGGTGGCACACGCCCAGAGTCCCAGTACTGAGGAGGCTGAGACAGGAGGATCACTATGCTTCTGAGCTGTATAGGGACACCCTGTACCAAATACACTTAAAAAAGGACAAAAAGAAAAACAGCCATGTGCCGATGGAAAAAACATAAATGCACAAGAGCCTCACAGCGAAGCTGCACCTGGAGGCTCCCTCCTGGTGGTCAGTGTCTGCCAGTTGTGCATGGAAAGGCAGCACAATGCCCATGCTGAAGTGAGGGCGACAGTGCCCGAGGACAACAGCCCTGGCTGAAGAGGCTTGGTGCTGGCTCTGGCCACCTGCACTCACGCAGCTGTCAGCCTGCAGAGACGCCGCCTCGCCCAGGAAGCAGCCTGGCAGCCTGACGCTGGCTACCGAGACCTGGGAGTGCTGCAAACAGGGACAGAGCCACCCTGGCTGCAGAAGGGGAAATCAACAAATGAACGTTGTGATGACAAAAATGTGGAGCCCTGGGAAAGGGGTGTGTGTGGCTATTTAGGGCCTGATACCGTCACTGGAAGCTTCAGAGGTTATTGTTATGGGTGTGTGTTTATGGATTTAGAAATTGATTGATGCTGACTTCTGATTTCCTTTTGACAAGTCATTCATCTCTGCAGTGTTTTCCTGTAAATCACCTGGACTTGTTCCATTTAGAAGAAACCCTTAAAATATATTACAAAAACTTCTTTGACCCCTGAGATGACCTCTGAAATATCAGTTACCTCAGACTTGACTAATTGAATGAACATCAAGTGACTCTTTAAAATTGTTTTTGAGTCAGGGTCATAGCTATGATCCTCCCTTCCCAGCCTCCTAAGTGCTGAGATCACAGGCCGGTGCCCCCCACGCCTTGCCAGCAACGTGATTGCCACGGAAAGGGCTTCTTTTCTCTAAGTCAGGAGCCACTGCTCAGGAAGCGCTCAGAACTCTGGTCTGTGCTGTTCTGTTCTTCTGAGGATCCCACCATCTATGTCACAGTTTCAGCAGAGTGGCACCTGAGTCCAGCCCAGGGTGGGGTCCTCCAGGAGAGTACAGCGGGTGGGAGCAGCAGGTGCCACAGTGCCACCCCTCGAGATGAGTGTCATCAGTAAGTACTAAGTGCACGTGCACTAATAAAAATACAATTTTTAAAAACCCTCAGAAGCAGAAGCATGCAGGTCCCACATGTGAGGGAGGCACATGGGTTGCAGACTACAGGACAGACATAAACGCTTCTTTGATGGGACTGATCTACTCACTGCCTTAGAGATGGAAAATTATCTTTCTGTTCCACCCAAAGCAAGGAGAACAGAAGCAGACCCAGCAGAGCAAGCAGCTGAATGATGGCTTCCGGATCACATGCAGAGAAGCAAGGCCTCCTAATTCCTGACTGAGAAAATAAGCCCTTTGCGTTACTCCACTAGCCTGATTTTTAATCCACTATAGAGATGTGCAAACGATCTTAAATCCGTGATGAGTACCATGGACAGGGAAGCTCTGATGCACCTAAGGAGCAGGCAGACACATTCCCACTGGTTAAGCCCGTGTTCAGCCCTCTCAGCAAAGCCAGAGCTGGCCACTGGGGACCCCAGTGGAGCAGCAGGCCTGGGATCAGCTGCGGCCACTAGTGGGTGTCTCCGAGGGGCCTGGCTGCTGTCTCCAGGGCAGACTCTGCAGGGCAGGGGTTGACTGCAAGCATCACCAGGTCGGCCACTCAGGCAGGGTCAGCTAGCCGGAGCTTCCGAGCAGCACGACTGGGAGTCTACTTTGACATTCTGGAGGAAATGAATTTTTCGGTGACTTTTCCCTCTAGAATTGAAGTAGATCTTATGTACAGAGGGCAGTGATTCTACGTTGACTTTACACTCTGGTCCCTGTCCAGTAGGAGGCTCGGAGATGAGGCCGAGGGCGCCTCCAACCCTGCACTGCACCTGTCTCCCAGTCACTCCAGGTCATCACAGCACTGGGGCTGGCTGCTTGGCACCTTATGCTAAGGGTTGGTCAGTGTCACCATTGCTTTCTTCCAATTGGCTCTACGTTACTGAGTCTCGTGTGTGCGTGCGTGCGTGCGTGCGTGCGTGTGTGTGTGTGTGTGTGTGTGTGCAGAGTGCACCTGCCGGTCCTCTCTGGTGCGTGGAGCCCTGCCTTGGGGATGCACACCAGCACCATCTGCCTGCACCACGAGCCTGCACCGTGTGCCCGCTCTGCTGCTGGGCATCCGAGCACATGCGGAGTAGGGCTGACTGGGACATGTGCACAGCCTGTGGGGAGCCGACACACACATCTACCAGACAGGCCATGAGGAGCTGAGTCACTCCATTTCTGAAGCTAGTAATGGCTCTGCACACGTTCTGTAAAAGGCCTCTCACCTCACAGCTCGATTTATTATGTGCATGACTGTGGCTGCCCATTCCTGCGTGAGCTTCCTGCAGCACACATTACAACCCAGGTTGCCACCTTGAGTCTGCACCGAGCAGCAGCTCAGCTAGAGATGCATGGCCTAGCACTTCTGGGTTGCTGCTCTGGCGTTATCTACCCTGGACCACCGAATGCTGAGCTCACCTCCACCTGTGCCCACTGCTACGGCAGAGGGAATTTGCAGAGCTCAGTAGCAGCAGCCGGTCCTTGCTAAGTGGCCAGCACAGCTCCTCCACCTGGCTCCATGGAATTAGGAAATGAACACAAAATCTGAGAAATGCAGGCCTGAAGTGCAATACCCAAAACTGGAGCATAACTATGTAAATACTGCACCATCAACACGAGAGTAATCAAGTAATAAGGGATGATCACAGGCCCTGCACTGCACTTAATATTTTCATTCCTGAAGCTTTCATTCTACATTTCGGATTCATCAGCTTCTTATTGGTATTTTATGTTCTACTGGAATGCTTTACCAGCTCTATACATTGAAGAGGAAGGAATCATTCAAGTGCCTTGTATTCTTGATTTTCCACATATTTTTTAACATATCTGATATTAGGCCCACACAGCTTGAACTCACAGTGATCCTCCTGTTTTCAATCTCCCCAGTGCTGGGATTACAGGTGCGTGACACCAACACCAGACTCAGAGGCTGGCTCAGCACGCCCGGGGCAGGACCGGCATGCGTGGTGCTTGGGATCTAACCCTGGTCCCTGTGCTTGCCTAAGCAGGGGCTTAGTCTGGTGAGCTATCTCACCAGCCCTCTATAACAATTTTGAGTGGAAACTACTCCTGTCTTGTCAATTTCCTGTGTGTGTGTGTGTGTGTGTGTGTGTGTGTGTGTGTGTGTACATATAGAAGCTGGAGACAGAATTTTATATTTGAAAGGAATCTTGGAGATCATTTTATACTGGTTCTGTCTCATGCCATAAATGTCTCCTTCACAGCTAGTCATGGAGCTAGAGTAGTTTGTGTGCAGTTTATTATCCATTTTCTCTTCAGATCTTAAACTTCTTCATTGACAAGTTCAGGCTCAATCACTACAGCAGTTCTGCATGCTCCTGGGGATGAGAGAGAGACAGCCTCATGAGCTGTTGAAGACATCACCTTGCAATTAGCACTCGCAGGTATCCGCAGGTGGGGATTGCTGCTCCATTCACAATGTGAGGACAAGGTTACATGCTTGCACATCAGAAGGTCGTGTGGTGGTGTACTCCACAGGACAATGTGTACGAAAGCAAGAACATTCTCAGAGTGGTTAAGGGAATAGGTGACTGCATTAGTAAGATGCTCTTTACTAGCTAATTCAAGAGGTTCGTTACAAATAGGAAACCACCTGCATTCAAACTTTAGTTTTCAGCATGTATAGAACCAGTTTTTCCAGCACCATTTGTGAAAGAGGCTATCTTTCTTCCAGTAAGCGTGTTTGGCCCTTTTGTCGAAGATAATGTGGCTGAGTGTGTTTGTAATGGCCTCTGCGTCTTCTAATCTATTCCATTGATCCTCGGGTCTACCTTTTTTTTTTTTTTTTTTTTTTTGGCCAATACCATGGTGATTTTATCACAGTAGCTTTATAGTATAATTTCAGGTCAGGAATTGTCTTTGTTGCCCAGGATTGCTTTTGCTATTCTAGGTCTTTTCTAGTCCCAAGCAAGTTTTAGGAATGATTTCTCTAGGTCTGTAAGGTATGTTGGTGGTAGTTTTGATAAGGATTGCATTAAATCTGTATAACAATTCTGAGAGTATGGCCATCTTCACAATGTTGGTTCTTCCTGTCCAGGAGCAGGAAATATCTTTCCATTTTCTGAAATCCTCTATGATCTCTTTTGCAGAATACTGTAATTTTCACTGAATAGAGCTTTGACTTAGGTTAAAAGTCAAAGCTAACCTTTAGTTAGATTAATTCCTTAGTATTTAATTTTCTGTGATGGTACTGTAAAAGGTATTGTTTATCTAATTTCCCTCTCAGTATGTTTGTTACCTGTGTAGAGGAATGCTATTGACTTTTGAGTATTGACTTTGTATCTTGTATGCTACTGTACAAACAATGCATTTCTTGTTATATAGGTCTTGCTTAATCTTCATCTTAAACATCCAGCTGAAAAGTATAAAAACAAGGTATAAAAAGTAAAGCCATATTAATATGCTGAGCTGTAAAAGGCTCAAGTCAACAACTTCTGACATTGCCAGTCCTACAGAAAACCCACTACTGCTATGGACTACTGTACAATATTGGATTACTTTGCTGAATTCATGCACCTACAATATTTGAATGGCAATGGAAAACCCATCTCTGACATAAGTAAACAAAAAAGATGGATATAAATGAAAAACCATTTTGTAGTGAAATATATATATAGTTTGTCAGCCTAGATATACAGCTACTTTCTCTTAGTTCAATGAAAAGAAAGTTTTGAGCTAACAGTGTTTAGACAAGATATCATGTCTCCATCTTGTTCTATCAATAACTACTACAAAGACAATATACAATGTATTATTGTAACTGTCCTATTAACCTGTTTCGAAACTGTTTCACTTGTATTTGTTTCTCAATGAAATTAATATCAAAAAATAAAAATGAACATAAAAAATAAAAAATGAGACACATTGTGACTCACTCAGTCTGCTCTATTGCCTGCAAGTGGTCCTGTCCAGGAGATCCTCATTCCTGAAAGGAAGGCAGTCCTGGCTGTGTTAGCTCCGCAGTGCAGGCATCACATTCTCACATGGTGCTTATTTGCCTAAACTTAAGAAGAAAGAGCCTCCAGAAGGATTATGTATGTAAGCTTCACATACATAAGGAGGAAACCATAGAATGTAAAATCTTACAAAGCTTAAGGATTTTTTCTTGAGAATGGGATAATCCAGTTGTCAATGTATTCAGCTTAGCTCAGATAAATTCTTGAACAGTTTGAGGAAATCACTGTGTAGTGGATTGCTGCCTGATGGTCAACTTGTTAAGCCAGCTGAACTGAACTAGTGTGGAGCTGGGTGTGGGAGGCCCACCTGAGGACTGCGGCCAGCAGCAGAAGAGGCAGAACTGGGAGAGCTGTGGAGCTGATGGAAGCTGCTTGCTCTCTCAGGCTACACAGCTGGGGGACCTCATGACGCTGGCTTTCCTGGTGAACTTGGCTGTCCCTATCAGTGGAGGAGTGTCGCGCGCAACCTCGCCGGCAAGGAAGACGCGACAACCAGCTCTTCTTTCCACGGTTTATTCAGGACCCCTATACAATACTACTTCTCCTGCTAGCTAGCTTTCTTAATTCCTCCTTCTAGTCTCACTGCTCTCTACCTGCTCCTAGTCTCTCCAGGGGAAGCCCGCTCATGGCTTTTGAACCAGTGGGCGTCCAACCCCGGAGTGCCACGTGGGCACAGCCGATAGGTCCAGGTACACGGAAGCAACGCCCTAGTCCTTAGCCTTAGCCAAAACGAGAAGTTATTTGCTATGGAGAGCATCCACCC
>PVKA01003987.1:15898-54835 GCA_004027165.1 Ctenomys sociabilis | reverse complement strand
AGCTCGGGACCTCACTGCCACTCAGAATGGCTATGGTTCACGCTGGGAGGGCTCTGGTCCTCATCCTGGGCATCATTTCCTGTCTGGAGGGGAAGATGGTGCCCTGCTGAGCCTCACGGAGAAGCTTGTCATGTTCGCTTTCCTGATGGAACTCGGCTTTCCTCCTCGCTGGAGGAGCTCGGGACCTCACTGGTGCTGAGGATGCTCTGGTACCTTTGGGGGAGCTCTGGTGCTTACCTTGAGCATTACTGTCTGGCTCCAGTGCAGATCCTTCATCCTGCTGGCATACACTTTCTAGCTTCTACCACTGATCTTTGGGCCTTCCCAGGGTGGATCTGGGAACTGGGCCTGCGTGAGACATTGTCATGGCTCTAGACATCCAACTGGACTTGCGCAAGGCACCGTTGTTGTTTTTTTTTTTAATAATTTTATTGAGAAACAATAATGAAATAGTTTCAAATCCAATTAGTAGAACAGTTTCAATAATAAATACATTGCATATTGCTGTCTTAGTGGTTACTCATTGTACATGATGCAGACATGATATCCTGTCCACAAACACTATTAGAACAAATCTTTATTCATTGAATTAGAAGAATGTAGCTGTGTATCTATCCTAACTATTTTGAATCTACAGATACAAAATGGTCACTCATTTGTATCCCATTGTAATAGGTTCTAGTTCTTCAGCTGGACTCATGCAGGATATTAGGGTCCAGGCCCTCAGCTGGATTCTTTGGTCTTTAGTGTGTGGACAAATTTCCTGTGCTTTTTATATATGATTCTTTGGGTGATTATGAAATAATCTTATAAAATGTGTATTATTCCCCCTTCAAAAACCCAAACTGGTCACTCTCAAGTTCATTTATACATAACATCCCGTGCCTAGTAGATAAGGGAAGGGTCACTAATCTCGGTTCCAGACAGTATCGTTAGGAAAGGGGCTGTTCCAACCCAGTTCCTGCTGTTGGCAGTTGTTTGCAGTTATGGGCCCTGCATTCGGGATACAGATCCTGGACTCAAGACGTTCATATTCTACTAAACATACACCCGGATAAGTCCAGGCTGCTTGTCAGAGTTGAGTGGATATGCATCCCTTAGTCCAGACCATATGAGAGACATTGGACTGGGAGTGCTCTGATCTGCAGTTTTATTTGTCTTGCCTCTGGTTTCCTGTGCACAACTATGATCAAACAATATGATACGGAAAATTCCAGAAATAAGCACTCTGTATCACAACGTATGTGCTGAGGTCCTGTATCCTCCTCCGGTGTCCAGCCCACCACCCAGCCACTCGGCGGCCATTTCTACCTGCCTGCGTACTGCAGAGTTTGTGTTCAGTCACCTTTCTCAGGGGTGATAGAGGATACCAAAACTTAACAGGAAATAAGAAGCCACCTTGTCTGCTCACCTGGTTTTGCAGAGGACACCAATTGAGACCCTGACGTTGGATGGATTTGTCCTTTATCCTCCAACTTGGCATTCTAAGGATGGTTCTGAAATTGGTTTTTCTGACAGCTAAGCCTACTTGAAATTATTTTGCTTTGAAAAATAAATGGAGAATGATGCTTTCCAGTCTAGTGTCAGGATCAACTAGTGCGTGAGCTTCTCCCACTCAAGAACTTGGCCTCTGAGGTTCCCAGCATGAAGCAGCCCACTGAGAATGGCCTGGGAAAGCCTGGGAGGAGCTAAGGTTGGTACTGTGTGGAACACCCTCAGCAGAGACACGTCAATCAAATGAGCTCCTGCCAACAGGCGTCCAGGTGATTCCTCAGTGCTCGTAAAGAGAGGAGAAAGAGCCGGATGTGATGAGAGAAGAGGAGAGAGAAGACATGGGGCAGGGACAGCAGACGCAATGCCACCTACTAGCAATTCCAGAGAGGACAGCCAGATATGAAATGGTGTTAAAGATATGTCAAGGAAAAGACGATTTGACACGAAGAATAATTTTAGCCTCACTCTGCGAGCAAGCAATATCATAGGTATATTTAATGCAAAGACACTCCATGTGGACATATCTAGGAGAACATTAAATTTCACAAACACACACACACACACACAAGCAGACAGTAGATTGCCACAACCACAGTAGAACCCCAGAAGCTGGAAGTAGAAACAGGGCAGCATCTATGACATTCAATGCCCGGGTCAGGCGTCTATCTCCTGCCAAATTCCTTTCAGGGGTAGAATCTGTTTCCTGACATGCAGATAACTCCAGTATGATATTCAGGAAGCACAGACAAATGTTGAAGATACTAAATCAGGAAATAAGGAGGACAGCGGAGCCAAGAAAGACTAGACGCGGATTTTCACTGAAGCCAGTAAGGTAGACGGGAAGAAGGGGCACGGCTGTGTGGATGGGGCTGCAAAAGCCTTTGACTCCCCTGCCGCTTCTTTTTCTTACCAAGGGTTTATCTCTATGTCTAAAAAATGAAAAAAGAATAGTAAGATGTGTAACATTAAACTCAGTCAACACTGAGGGGCTGGGCAGATAGCTCAGTAGAATAAGTACTAGCGTAGCAAGCACAAGGGCCTGAGTTCAATCCCCAGTACTGAAAAAAACAAAACAAACAAACAAACAAAACCCCCCACTACTGGGCTTCTGGATGAGGAATGAAAGAAGTGCACACAGGATTTCATCTTTCACCAAACAAAGCCAAGCCAAGGTTCTACTGACTTTGATAGCGAAGAGAATGCATGTCTCGGCGTGCATTTGAACACATTAGAATGATCACTAGAACAGCCCTAAGCCTTCCTCTAAAATGAAGGCTACAACCAAAAAATTGGTCTTGAGAGGAAGAAAGGAGCAAAAGAATGACAGAAAAGGAAAGAAAGGGAGAGGTGGGAAGATGGAGGAAGGAAAAGTACACAGCTCTTCAACACCACCACCACCAAAAAATATTTAAGGCAAAAAACATACTGACATGTGTACATTTTTTAAAATACAGTCTTCTAGCACAGACTGGCCTTGAACTCAGTATTTGCCCAGGATGGCTTTAAACTCACGGTGATCTTCCTACCACAGCCTCCTGAGTGCTGAGATTACAGTTGTGCACCAACTTGCCCAGCTAGCATCTGTACATTTTATGAAGTAATTATAACAATAACTGTAAATAGGTTAAACTCTTATCAGTGGTAAAAGACAGGATTCTCCTTTCTAAGGCAGCCACATGCATTTCCAAAAAGCATAAACAATATTAATGACAAAACATAATAGAATGGGGAAATATTTTTCAACACACACATGTGTATTTGGCATTCCTAATATAATACAAGGTAAAGCTTGAAGGAAAATGATAGGACAAAGAGTCATTTCTAACCAACAGAATTCAGAACCCAAAGATGCAGTGTTCTTAAAATTTATGGACAGAAACCTTATCCAATTAATGCATTTGAGAAATTTTGTTCCCATTTTATGTATTTAGTATGGGGTCAGAATCTAGTGATCCTCCTGTCTCAGCCTCCCCAGTGCTGGGATCACAGCTGTGCACTACAGCCCTAGGACTTGTTCACTGGCTCAGTGCATCCCAGGGACAGGGCTGGCATGGCATGCAGGGAGAAATTTTTGACATGAGAAACTACAGTTTTTTTTAAATGGCAAGAATTGTACATTTACTCAGGAAATGTACAATTTCCTACACAGGAAACACGAACAGAGAGACATATATGCAAAAAAGCTTTGAAAAATTAAACAAGTTTAGGCACATAACTCTGTAGTTAGAATGCACACAGTCTCTGTCTATCACACACACACACACACACACACCCCACAGTAGTACTGGGATTAAGAATACACACATACACATAGTCTCTGTCTATTACATACCACACACACACACACACACACACACACACACCACACTAGTACTGGGATTTGAATCCATGGCTTTCTCACGGAGCTACCCATTCACCCATCTTTTAAAAAGTTTGAGAAGTCACTCTAAGTTGCAAATTATCCAGGATATTCTAATGCTCTTGCCTTAGCCTTCCTGAGTTCTTAGACTACCCATGGGTACAAATGATAATAAAGTGGTGTCCATTCTAAAATAATGTAAATTGGCATTCTGGCATTAGTTCTTGGGGGTGTTCAAAGTGATCAGATCTCAACACTCTGGTTTCCCCTTTGCTCACACACTACTGTTCACACAGAAACTTAAGAGTAGTGTCTTCTTCCCTCACAGTGAAGACCCAGCTCCTTAAGTAGGCAGTTCATGTTACTGGACATCTTGAACTTAACACAATCCTTGCAGCATGTCAAGGAGCACAGAGTCTGTGAAAGCAAAGCCACAAAACTGAGTAGCCTGTATAGAGCTTTCCTTGTTGAAGAATTTTGGGGAAAATGAGTCTTTAGATAAGTGTCCCTTAGTTTCATGAAATGAGACCCATATATCAGGCTTCACGGACTGTACAGCAATGGTAGAAATGACACCGTGGGCCACGATTGATCATCTCTCACCCTATCAGTGCTTTCACTAACTAGGCAATTACTCATGTCCTTCTGAGAAGGAGGGATATTTGAACGTTAGTTAATCTTTTTTGCTTATTGCTTATGACACTAAAAATATGCCTGCAAGTTATTTTTAAACTTCTGTTCTGTTCAAGTCTGCTGTGTGTTAACAAAGTCAAAGAAAATGGTCAGTGACAGAGGGCCTGGAGAACCATGTATACGAAGCTGCAACTGTGGGTGACAACAAGCCAGGAGTACCATGCGCATGAAACTCAAGTTGTGCCTTTGGAAATCTCCACACTTAGTCATCCACATGGATGACTTTAAATTTATAGAGTTTAAAGAACCAAAGTAACCGAAAAGTCATTTTATGTTGTCTTTTACTTTCTGTCTCTGTGAAAACTGCTAAAGTCCTGAGACAGAAGAATATAAGAAGGAAAACAGAAACTATTAGCTGAATTTTAAGTATGAATTAAAGTTTTAGAGGTGAGTTTCCCCAAACAAACAGCTTGGAAGGACTTTGTACCGTTCCTGACTCTCAGATGTGCCTGGGGATGCAGTGACTCAGGCTTAAGAATGCCCTCTTTGTCCTGCCAGCACATGGGACCCATGACCTTCTGAAGATTGTTTTTTGTGCTAAAAATAAAACAACATTTCATAACAAAATAATAGGAGAATAACAACAGTAATACATTGCATATTATTATCTTCAAAGTCCTTGCTCAGAGCACAAGATATGGGCATAAAATAGTCCCTAAGTGATATTAGCACAAAGCCTTCTTTTCAGTGAACTAAGTGACACTAGCAGCGTAACTAACTGTACATTTTCCCTTTCCCTTCCCGCCTTTCCCTTTTATCCACTCCTTGATTGATGGACATTTGGAAACAGAAGATACCTACAGTAGCAAAAGCAACCCTAGGCAACAAAGGCAAGGCAGGGGACATCACAACCCCTGACGCGAAACCATGCTGCAAAGCTAACATGCTAAAACCAGGATGGTACTGACACAAAGAAAAGCACAACTGATAATCAGTGGAACATATTGAAGATGAAGAAAAACTTCGAATCCACTCAGCTACCTTATCTTTGACAAAGTAGCCAAGTGCTTTCACTGGAAGAAAAAAAGAAAGCCTCCTTCATAAGTGGTGTTGGAAAACTGGCTTTCCATATGCTAAAGACTAAAACTAGACCTACGTCTATCATCATGCATTAAACTCAAATCAAAATAGAGCAAAGATCTTAACACTAAATCTGCTAGAAAAAAGCAGTTAAATATCTAAAGACATTGGTGTAGGCAGAAAGTTCACAAACAAAACCCAGATTGCATAGGAAATATGCTCAACAACTGGGATTTTATCCTAATAAAAAGGTTTTGCACAGCAAAAGAAATCAAAAGGGTGAAAAGACGATCTACAGAGTGGAAAAAAATTAGCCAGCTGTTCCTCAGACAAAGGTCTTATATCTAAAACATATAAAGAACTGAAAGCAATCAGATCCCCAAAATTCAAAGACCCAAGGCAAACAATGGGCATCTGAGACAAGTATGCATTTCTCAGATGAAGAAATATGAACAGCAAATAAATATATGAAAAAATATTCAACAGCACTGGTTATTAGAGAGATTCAAATTAAAATAACACTGAGGTACATCTCACTCCAGGAAGAATAGCTGTCATCAAGAAATGACTCCCATCAATATCAAATGCTGATGGGGATGTGGGGAAAAAGGAACACTTCTCTACTGCGGGTGGGACTTCTGGAGATTTGCATTTTACAGAAAGCAGGAGATTTCAGCGGGCCCTGGCTGTAGCAGGTCAGGCCTGGGCTACTGGGTGAGGAAGCAGACAAGGGCTGGGTGAAGCTCAAAGCCTACAGAGATGGGCAGAATTAGAGAAATTAGCATAAACCAGAAACAAGAAGACAGAAATCTTAGCACTTCTATGGGCAATGTTATGTTCATTCTGAAAAAACCATTTATGGGATTTACAGGGGAATATCCATCTGATTATTATAAGGAAGTAAAAACATATTTTCACCCCATTGTATCTATTAAAGTTGTTATTTAAATTGTCTCACTGATCATGTCAGGCTTTCTATTATTTTAATGACTGAAGTTTTATGTTCAATAAGATGCATCCCAATGATACCTTAGTGTACAGAGTGAGAAAAAAAAGCATTGTCTCTTACTCTTACTTTTGCCTTTTGATTTCCACCATGCTCTTTCTTGCTAAAAGTAAAGGAGTGTGTGCACTACTACAGTTTGCTTCTCAAAGTATGAGCCAAGGTATCGGTGTCCTGAGAGCTGGGAAGAAACGGAGGAGGACAAGTGTACTCTGGGCCAACCAAATCATCGGCTGCTCATATGTTATTAAAGGGGGCAGATGCCACCCAATGGCACCAAAAGCTTGACTGTTGCACTCTGCCCCATAGAAACACCAGCGAAGGGCATACTTTTAACAGCGAGGGGATACGAAACAGTGCAAGTGTCTGTCCGCAGAAGACAGATAGGTCGAGTGGTGACACCCAGTGGAACACACTTCAGAGTGACCCCATCTCTTAGCCTCACTTGTTTCTCACCCCACTGATACTCCAAAGGCCCATGAATGTTCTCTGAAGGGAAGGAAATCCACCAGAGATGCCATGGTGAATCCTTTCCATAGCTCGAGCCAAGCTGGTCCATAACTTTTCTTCCAGATTACACATAATACAAAATACTACATATTATAATTTTAAGATTCAATAAAATAATATATTACATCATAAGTCAAATAAACATTAAATACCTTAGAAAAAAAGAAAGATTAGAATACTGAATCTATCTTTTGTCTTGGACAATAAGTTCTTTTCTTCCTATTGAAACATTAAGGGAATAAGAGACTATAAATTCACAATGAAATGCACTGGAAAATTGTGGCAGCTGATGGGAAAGAAACACTGCAGCGAAGCTGAAACATGCATGTGCCGAGAGCCAGCGGCTTCGAGAACCAGCGTCCGGAAGCAGCACCTGTGTGTCCCCTCTTCAAAGGGCAAGGTGACTGCATGAGGCCTGCATCCCTGCAAGAAGTCAGCCAGGTGGGCAGAGCTCCTGAATGCTTGCAGAGCCGCAGGTCCCTCTCAAGAGGGAACCCAGGAGTACGGCCAGGAGCGGGGTGATGCCACTTCTGTGCTAAGGACAAGCCCAAGAGGACGAGCAAAATCCAAGCAAAGTTCTGGGAAAGGGAAAGGGCCAAGGCAGGAAGCTACAAGAAAGCCGCAGCCCCATGCATTATCATAGGAGAAAGAGACAGAGCACCATCTACACAGTGAGGGGAGGCTGCAGTGGAAAGAAATTAGGGAACAAGAACATGTCCTCAGAAAATGTAAGTCATAGTGTGGTTAAAATTCAATTAGAGGACTGGAAAATGAACTTGAGGACCTACTTCTCTAACCAGAACAAAGAGCTGAAAGCTAAGCAAGAAAATGCCAAGCAAGAGGAAATGGCACTGCTCTGAAAGAAATTCAAGAGAGCACTCCCCAGGAATAAAAGCTATGTTTCTGGATTGGAGGGCTGAATACTAAGAGGTATTCTTTAGGATATTAGGGACAAGGAAAATTCTGAAAATTTCCAGAGCTTGCAGAGAAGGGGTCAGCTACCGGGGAGAACAACCCCGGTGGCTGGGAAGTGAGTGGCATCTGACTTCTCAGAAAAAGGCAGGGAAGTAACCAGATAGGGTTACTTCTCTCCAGATTCTGGAGAGAAGAAATTCTGACTGGAATTCCAGTTGGAACGAAGTTGTATGGCCAAGCAGACATAAAAGGTGGACACACACACACACACACACACACACACACACACACACACCTGCCATAAATCGAACTCATAAAAATCCAGGAAAAGGAGAAAGCAGAGCAGGAGAAAGGAAAAGAATCTCAGAATCCAGTGGCCCAGAATCCAGTGTGCAGGAGGTGTATGATAAGGAAGGGAGGGACTCCTGGTGGAGCTGAGGCCAGAAGACAGTTGTCCAAATGGCCTGGCCTGCAGGGGACTCTGTCAAACTGGAGGAAGACAGTAGGACTGGGGGAGGGCCTCCAGTGGCCCTGCTGTGGAGAGAATTTGGGCAGTGAGTGACAACTGAGCCAAGGTAGAGCACAGGCCAGGAAGGGCCGTAGCGGCAGGGAAGATGTCTGATAAAATCCAACCCAAGAGGCAGGAAGCTGGCTGAGGAAAGGTGTCCTCACTGAAGAAAAGCCACCACTAAGCATGCTGGGAGAGAGGGGTGAGAAGTGGTCAGGAGCCCAAGGGGTCCTCCGTGCTGCCATGGAGACCATTAAGCCCTTACTGGTGAGCTCTGAGAAGCCGAGGGAGAAATCAACAGCTTTGGCCCGGCCTTTCTGGCTTACTGTTGCAGCACTATTGTTTTCTTTGTAAAAGAACAACGCTTGGGTGTTGTACCAATTCACGTGCACATGTGAGCATGTTACCAGTCCACTGGCCTCGTGGCTGCATTTTTGTGACCACTTCAGTGTTCTGAGCTGGACGCTTGGTTTACGGTGCCCAAACTCCCTGCCATGTCCCATTGCACCAAGCCCAGCTTCTCTGAGATTTAGGGCCACATCACTGTTCTTCCCTTGATTATTGGGGTTACACTTGTCAATGCTTCTCTACATGTTCTATGGATTGGTTTTGGGGGTTCTTACATTTCATTATATTGCAATTTAATCAGGGAATGGGTCTAAAGTATTTGATGTTTAGAAATTATTGGGCTGTCTGTTCCTACAGCTAGACTCTGCATGCCATATTTGTATTTGTGCTTGGCCTGTGGGCCGCCTGGTCTGCCGCGGACACCTGACGTCTTCTGATCTTCCTCCATCTCCCCATCCATGTCCCACAGTTACACTCTCAGTAGCTGGGCACCATGTTATTTAGAGTGTAAAACAGAGCTGGCATGGCCTCTTCAAGGACTTTGATTGTGTTGCCTACGTAGAGCTATACTCCTGGATGAGGAGGCTAAGATGGGGGTTGTAGCCTGGGTGTGCACAGCAGGCAGCTTCTGGTGTCCAGTGAGGGCCAGTCTGAGGCCTTGAGCTTGACTGGGCTGGGGTGGACAGGCACACACATGTGAGGAGGAGGGAATGTCGCAGCAGTCTCCATCTTTGTGCCTAAGCTGATGGTGATTCCAGGAGAAGGTCACACAGAGCCCGCGCTGCGCTTCACGTCTGCATAAAGACACCCACGGCCACCTTCCATTGACCAGCGCTGGGCCCCTGAGCGCCCGATGCTCCTTTGCTGTTTGTGTTGTCGCGGGGACAGCAAACTAGCAGAATGTGCTCTGCATCCCACGCACCTGCTGGGGCTAGAGGCCTCGTGCTTGCCCAGGACTGCTGGCGTTCCAGGAGGGAAGACGAGGCTTCGCTCCCAAATGGGCTACCTTTGTCAGCTTCCTGGCGCAGACTCTGTGTGCCGCTCACAACTAATCTCAGGCCCTGGCTCAAAATGCAGTTTCTATCTTAGAGTTCCAAAGTTATTATCTTGAAATATTTCTATATTAACAAAAACTACATTTACTTCACTTTATTCCCTATGTAAATTCATTCAAATACAATGTAAATCGTGTGATAATTATATGCCAAAGTCCTATTTTCATAGCGATAAGAACTGATGAAATTTCCTTCAAATAATGGCTCATGTAGATTCTCCATAAACTCCAAACAGCCTGGGAGATTTCCGATAACTTTGGACTGTTTCAGTGAACAATGAAGCAAGCCTGTCTGAAATCCATTTAAAAAAAATGCTCAGGGTTCAGCTGGTTTGTTAAAGCATGGTGTCGTTTCCAAATGTTCTTTAGTGGCATCTTAACACCATCGTCGTCCCCCTTCTCAGCATGCACAACGCAAGTCACTGACAGCTTCTCTGGGAGACTGTCTGCTCCCTTTCCAAACATGCAGCTTCCGATGGAAAATGCTAAAGCAACGGTCACTACAAGCAAGCACATGGAGGTCAGGAGAATTAGAATAAAAGCAACTGAAAGGCCACTGTCCTAAAACCTGAGTCCTGTGTGTCTGGGCAAGCCCAGGCTTCAGGAGTGGCTGCTCTCTGGGTCTTTTCTCTGGGGCCGGGCTGACATGGCAGTTATTTTCTGTAGCCACTTTGCTTTTCTTCTTCTCCTTTTCTCCCCTCCCCTCCTCTACTCCTCCCTTTCCCCCCTCCTCCTTTTTCTTCCTTCTTCTTCATGTAAGAATTTGCCCAGGGGGGTTTCTTGAGTAGAGACTGCAAGAAGTATCTCAAAGGATAATGCTTCTCCGGTAAAAGCAAATAAGTATAATAAGAGAAACAACCACTTTTATTTTAGAATATGCAAGGGTTACTCCATTTGCCAGGAAACCCAGGCTAGAAATGACAGCAGCACATGGAGGATTCAAGAGCATGCACTGAGATTTTAAAATCCTCTCAGAGATGGAGGGCAGGGGACAGAGAGGGAGAAGCCATCAGCTGCAGAACATGGCATGTGCCTTTTATGCTCACCAACTCCCAGCTCCACAGTAAATATAACTGTCACGTACTGCAGACATGCACAGAAAAACAGGAATTAAAACTTCAAATTTTCATCTCTTGTTTATCATCTCTAGGAGCCATAAGAACAAAACCAGTGCTGACTGCCAGGGAGGGCTGGACACCTTTCTGGCACACATGTAAGTGTGTGTGTGTGTGTGTGTGTGTGTGTGTGTGTGTCTGTGTGTGTGTGTGTGTGAATTGCAATACAGGCCACCAAAGTTAAGTGCTAAAGAACAGTACTTTTAATCTTTTATAGTTGTGTGGTGTTTAGGCTGCATTAAGAGAAACGGCATGCAAACAAGCCCAGGGACAACATATGATGCCAAAGCAGCCTGAATCAGTGCTTGCCAAAGCTTGTGCACATGGCAACGTTACCCGAGTGGCCTAGGTGCCCGAATTAGGAGTACAGATGTCTCGCCCCTCCCAGCTGGCTGATGTGACCTCTGCCCAAGGCTCCGGTGGCCACTTTGGGCCATGCTGACTCCACCAGGAAAGTTGTCTTCATTCCTTGAACACAGAAGAGTGTTAAGTTTGTTTAAAACTACTGGCATTTTCTTTCACAAGTAAGTTAGAATTTACCTCATACCTTGAAAATCTTACACACAATTTTGATAAAACACAGTTCTCATTCCAAAGAGAAACCAACTGTGGGACTCGTTCCTGGGCACTTTGCATTTCTCAAGCCCCAGCACCATCCTCACTCCTCAGCACACCTTGCTCTTACATCTAGGAGCCTCAGCAGGGCCGGGACAGCCACCAGCAGGGCTGCGCCCTGGGCCTCCTGGCTCCCTCATGGTAGACCTCTGTTCCCAGCACCACAGATGTTCAGTTCTTCCGTTCTTTCCCTATGCTGAGTAGAATGCTTTCCTTGAAACTAGTCGGTTTTTACTCTCTTGTAGCTCAGTCAGGAATTCTGAGTCCAAATCCATCACTGAAAGCTCCAGCCTATAATACTGGGGAGGTTGAGGCAAGAGAACCGTTGGGAGCACAAAGCCAGCCTGAGCTATAAAGTGAATTCAAGGCCAGCTTGAACTACAAAGTGAGACTCTGGGGTCACAGAGGAAAGTGATCGATGATGTAAAGTTTAAGGAGAGTCGCATGGAGAAACAACATTCTCTCAGGCTTTCACAGACAGCAAATTGGTCAAGCAATGACTGTGACTCATCCACATGGCTGACACTGACAAGGGACCTATAAACTGCTGTACAGAGTTTCAGGGTAAGTCCTGAGGGGATTTGACTGACCTTGTCAGATACAAAAGTTACATTTTTGTTATATAGGTCTTGCTTTACCTTGGTCTTAAGCATCCAGCAGAAAAGTATAAAATCAAGGTATAAAAAGTGAAACCATATTAATATGGTGACTGTGGAAGGCTCAATCATCAGATTCAGGCATTGCCAGTCTTGTGAATGACCCACTACTATTGTGGACTACTGATCACTTTGCTAAATTCATGCACCTACAATATACGGATGGTAACAGAATACACATCTCTGACAAAAGTAAACAAAAAGGGGGATATAAATAGACCATTTTGTAGCAGAAAATATATACATATATCTATATATACAAAGTAGCATAAATATACAGAGACTTTCTTTTATCATTGAGAAGGTTTTGAACTAACAGTGTTCTGATGAGATGTCACATCTGCATCTTGTACCAGGAACAGCTACCACAAAGACAACAATCTGCAATGTATTAAGTATTGTAACTGACTACTAATATGCTTTGAAACTATCTCATTGCTACTTCTTTGTCAATAAAATCATTAAAATATAAAAAAGATAATGCAAAAAATAAAACCAGAAAAAAAAGATTCTGTCAAAAAAAAATCTAAGCCCAAACTTTAGAGACCACATGACAATGTCTTCAGGGTTTTTGAAACTTGAATACATATCCGAGCAGCAATTGGGTGTGTTTGCATCAGGGGAAGAGGGGGAGCTCAGGGTGCTTCTGGCTGTGCATGTGCCCTGGACACCATCTCAGACCCCCAAGGAGAGGTAAGCAGCCACAGTCAGGGACAGTGAGGGAGGCTGCTTGGCTTGGACGGCAGAAGAGCCCGGGTAAGCTACCAGAAGGAGCCGCTGATCTGGCTTGGATGGTAACCCAGCCCCATAGGAGGGAGAGGAAGCTCTGTGCGGTGGGTCAGACAGCACTGCGTTCTTGGAGGAGAGGATCTGAGGCCTGCAGAAGGCACACTGGAGCGGCCCATTGTGTCGCCTCCACACTAGGGAGAGGAGCCTGACCACACAAGACTCTCTGGGATGCCCAGTGGATGTCTCTGAGGGTGGGCATGTCCCCTGGCTGTGCCCTCCAGCCCAGCAGCCCCTGCCCCATGGGTACAGAGCATCCAGAGGCGGCTTGGTGGAACCAGGGCACTGCTGCTTTGCTTTAAGGAATTTCAAGTGAAATGTGCTTGTGTGCCTCGTGGGCGCCACACTGGCCGTCACAGCTCTCGATTCAATATGTGGACGCAGGTGAGAAGCAGGGAGAGCCACACCCTTCCATAGCTCTATCTTCACGCTGCCGCCCACAGAGGCATTAACACACCCACACGTACAGCATTCCTAAGGGCTTCATGATTGATCCTGTCTCACAGTGGCACCCGCTTTGGATCCTCAGAAACGCCGGGCACTGCTTTCCAGAGCCTTAGCCCTGCAGAGCAAGGCTTCTGTGTTGCACTCAGCTTTAGCTCACCCAAACAGAGCTTTTCCTGCCTCGCTGCTTCATGACTTGGTCTCTCCTCTGGATGCTTATCTGTGGAATTTGTCTTATTTCTTTGCTACCTGGACACATTTGATGTCAGTCTTTTTCAGTTTCACATTGTATATTATGCTACTAGACCACCGCTACGAGTGAGGCATGCATGCATCACTGCACCAGTGGATGGAGACAGACAAGGCAATAAAGATTTATGCCCCAATGTCACTTGATTTCTCTTCTATGCACAATCAACTCTGCATTGTTTTCAAACATTTGCAACACAGACACGAACTTTGCATTTACTCTCTTCTTGTTCAGAATTCTCTGCTCTGAGGGAATCAGACAGCAAGGTAGGAGCTGGAGGAAAGGAAAGGGGTGGAGGGATTTGGGAGAAGACAGGACGGCCCGGCTGCGGTGTGTAGATGACGAGGAGGGGCTGGCTGGGGTGGGGAGACCCCAGGCCTAGGATGACCTGCGTGGGCATGGCATGCCTCCCCATCCAAGGCTCTAGGGGTGTGTGTCAAATAAGAGGGCGCTGGCTCCGAGAGACCCGTGTGGCAAGCCACACAGAGCTGCTGTGCTGCAAACTGCTCTTGTTCATCCAGAGTCATGGGAGAAAGGAAGTCCTGCTCAGTGGGACCATGGACATCGCGGAACCCTCAGCACCCAGTGTGGGGTAGCCTGCTGGACCTGGAAGGACCTTTGTGTCACTTGCTCCTCCACAAAGAAAAGAATACAACTTGCAGTCATCCTCGGGAAAGAGGCCTCCAATATCCACAGAGATCTCGGGCACTGAGAGCCTGCCCTGGGCGCTCTCACCGGGCGCTCTCACCGAGCACTAGTGCCTGAGTAGACAGTTCCAGCGCTGTCACAAAGCACTACCCTCAGCACAACTACTAGCAGAAATAGGAGATCTTTTAAACTACAAAAATGTTCCTTTAGAGCTGGTGAGATAGCTCACTGGCGTAAGTGCCTTCCGGGAAAGCTCAAGGTCCTGAGTTCAGCCCTGGAACAGAAAAGAAAAAAGCTCATTTATATATTTCCTTTGGAGATGGATAATGGCGACAAGAGGCGAGTCTGGAGAGCAGATCATAGGCCTAGGCTCTGTCTCGGCTGGCTGGGGCTGGCCAAGGGAGCTGGGTGGGGACACCTGACACAGCACCCCCCTGCCCACACCAGGCTGCTCTACTCTGCAGTACCCATCAGGCAGGGAGGACCTCTCATGCTGACTCCACTAGAGACGCCAGGATGCAAACCTCACACCATCTCCGAGAGCCCCTGCCAGACCCTGCTGCAGCCACAGGTCTCCTTTCCCTGCCCACTCTGCACTTCCGTTCTCCTTTCCCGGTGCTCACACTTCACTGCCTGATCAAGAAATACACTCTGCACCCTCATGTCCTGATCAGCATTTCCTCCACCTGCCAGCCTCTCTTTCTTTGGGTTGTTGGTGAAAAGTCCTAACTAGATGCTGGTCTGGGCTGTGACCCACTGCTTCTGTTTCCCCACCACCCTAGGGCAAGCTTCCGACAACCAGCGTCCCATCTGGGATCATCATGTCCCGCTCTGCCCCACCTCCCACAGAACTCAGCACTCACAGGGTCCCCTGCACTTCACCCACCCCAGCTCACTCACCTCCTTGTCTCCAGTAGCCTCTCCACGGACCCCATCTGATCACACAGACAACAAGCATGCTCAGTCATCTGCTCTGATCTCCAGGAATCAAATCCCATCTGACCACGATCCCCGTCCTTCTGGATCTCCTGCTCAGGGTCCCCGTTGCTCCTGACACTTCCCCAGCGGTGGAGTTTCCAGTTTCCCTTCTTTCCTCTCCCTGGTGTTGCAGAACTGCATTCTTGTGGGGAAGCATTAGCAGCTCTGAGCAGTGGTCAGCAAAGTGCCATTCCCCCAAGCCTCCTGCTACACCCACCCTAGCTCCCAGGTAGCGCACTGACACCCAGGGCCTCCTTCCCCTCCCTGACAACAGTGTAGGGACCAGTTTCCCTCTCCACAGTGAGTACCACGCCATGAACTTCTGGACCTCAGCCACCTTCCATTCCCAGGAATTTTGTGGTCACACTGAGTTATCCATCAACATTTAAATATACTCCAGTTTTATGCATTATAAAAAGAAAGGAAAAGAAAGCACTAGCCCCAGCCTGCTGAGCTGGGGTCGCTTTCCTGCGGTGCTATAGCCCAGCTTCTCCAAGAAGCCTACTCCCTCTCCTCATGCCTCCCTGGAGCCACACTGATCCATCTGCCAAGCTCACCATCACCCTCGATGCCCAGAGCTGCTGCGCACTGCTGGGCCAGCATGGCACTCTCTGCAGAGCTTGGGCCACTCACTGCCGTTCATCTCCTGCTTGGCCATTGCTTCAGGGATTGCACGCTGACAGCTTCTCTTCTGCATGGGGACATTCCTTGGCGGTCTCCTGGGCCAAGCGTTCCTCCTCTCAGAGAACCTCCTTGAACTTTGCTCCTGGGCCACCCATTTCCACAGCTCCTGTTCCAACTGTGTGCTGAGGACCATCCAAGCCTGTGGTGAAGACCTCAGCTGAACACCACGTGGGCCTCTACGGGGATCACTTAAAGAGGTTTCAAGGTCAGCACACAAGAAAAGCAGTCCGGCCCCAAGGGCTTCTTCTCCCCTCTAGTTGCTCAGCCCAGTAAATTGCAGGAGACCTTAGGATCCCCCTCTCTCCTTCCATCCAGACCCCTTCACCTGCTATCATCTCCTCCTCACTGCTATGACCAGTCTCATCGAAATCATCTTCGCAGGCCACCTGAATTCATCCCACCCTCCTTCCCATTATGCAACCTGAGCAGTGCTTTCCAAGCAAATTGAATGCAGGTTCCCGCCTCTCGAGGACTTCCACATGCTATTAGAATCCCCCCACCCTACTAATCTGGCCTCCAGCCAGCTCTGTGTAACTTGATTTTCTTCTCCTTATTCAATAGTTAGGCTCCTTACTGACCAGGACACTTGAGCGGTGGGAGGTGTCTCTCTGTTGCCTTGGATAAACTTCAGTCATCCTAGACTTCACCTTCTTGAGCTAACCTCTAAGAAGAGGCTAGGTCCCTGCATTTTTATGTGGCATAAACATGAAATTCTGTTTGGTGTTTACCTGTGGTGTCAGAATGCAAGCTGCAAGCTGGCATGTACTTCTCCGTTGTGTCTCCAGCACCTGATCTGGTGCTCATTGCTTGAGCCACAGATTTGTCCTTGGAAGCTTACAGATAACCAGACATCCCCACTACAGTGTGGGGCTGCTGCAGGAAAATACTGGTGGATGCCCGGCCCCGAAGTTTGGTGTTATTAGAACAAATATTTAAACTTCAAACACATTTTATTACATCATAAAAGAATAAGAAAGTGTGTCCCAGACACTGCTTGTGTTCTCAGGACTGTGCAAAACACCTTTTCGGAGAAACAGAAAAATAAGAGCTGCCCTACGCAGAGGCAGCTTAAAAGAGCTCAAAACTAAATCAGAGGAACTGTTGTTTAAAATGTTTCAACAAAAATTTACCACCTAAATAAGAAACACACTATACCACAGTAAATAAAGGAATCCAAGAGAAAAGAGAGAAGCACAGGTGCGCAAGCTGGAGCCCACTGCACGCAGCCGAGCCCCACGGTCGGCAGCCTCCCCGTGCAGCTCAGCGCAGACCTCCTTCCGTTCCTGCACGGCCGCGGCTGCGAGACACTACCTTCAGGGCTGCTCAGCCCACTCGACAACATCAAGGTTTAAAATCATACTTTCAGAATTCATCTCCGCCTATTTGTCTCGGGTGCAGGTGGGCGCCGTGCTTCTCCCTGTTAGACCAGAAGCAGAGGACTGAGCTGCCCTGGGAGACGAGCTGTCACCTGAGGGGTCACAGGGGACACAGTGAGTGGAGTTGAGTTCTGAGCAATGGATCACCCTGGGCCGGCTCGATGGTGATTAGAAAACCAGGTGCTGGGGAAAAGGGAAAAGCAGCTGCTCACACAACTGCCTCTAAGGTAAAGGGAACCTGTGGTCTCAATACTTTTCTACGAATAAGAACCACTTTATTTTTTTACCAGGAATATTTTACTTGTAATATGGATATTCAGACACATAGGTCTCAGGAAGAGCGCTCTCAGCACCCATGCTCCAGGAGGCTGTCCTGAACTTGGCGCCCTTTATGCCTTCTTCTTACCATTTCATCAGAGCTTCCCTTCCAGAGTATTTGCTGCTGCCTGGCTCCCGCCGCCCAGGGTGGGGACAGGCATTTGGTCTACCTCGCTTCCCTTCGTGTCCCTACAGCAGGGAAGGCTGGGGTGCAAGCTGAGGTGCGCTTTCTGAATAAATAACAACAATGTCAGTTAAGACCTGTAACCACTATCTGGACAGATCCTTACCACCGTGCAGAGAGCAGCCATGGGCTTATTTGCACCGTCTGCGTGTGTCTTGAGACCTGCTTACTAAGCAAGGAGTAACCTCCAGTTTGTTTTAAGTCCTCAGAGAGAACTTCACCCATGGGGAAGTAAATGGCCGGCTCTTTTCCATAAGGACAGAAAAGACATAGAAATATTTTTACCAGCTATGAACTACTTCCTCAAGTAGCACTGCTTCACCCTAACCCGAGATTATTGTACCCTGTTTTTGTGGGCTCTGCCTGGCATTCCCACGGCCTGGAGCTGCCTGCCCAAAATGCATTTCCTTTTCTTCAATAAGCGAACCCACCTATCAACCATCCATGGGCTAATCCAGCACCTCATGCCCAAGGTCCTGCACCACACACACACGGTCCAGCTCTGCACACCCTTGGTCCAGCACCACACACCCACTGCTGCCTGAGAGGAGGCCAATACTAAGGCACGCAGATGGCCATGGACTTGGCTGCAATGGCCCTGAGAATATCTTCAGAAAAATGGAAATAAGACTGACAGAGCCTCGGGAAAGGTTGGGAGGGAAACATGGAGAAAGCTAGAGTTCAAGTAAATTTGGAGGGACACCTATTATGTAAAAAGCAGAATACCGATGCTTATGAAGAGTGGAGACAGATCAGTAGAATAAGTGCTTGCCTGGCAAGCGCAAGGGCCTGAGTTCAACCCCTGGTTCTGCAAAAAAAAAAAAAAAAAAGTCAAAAAGTGGGCCGAGGACCAACCAACAAAGGCTTTTTGCTACTATCTTTGAGTGGCAACAAGAGGACTGCAGTAGAGGGAATGTGTAGAACCGTAAGCAGGTGTACAGCTGCAGGGCAAAATCTGTTCCTGGCTGAGCAAGGGGCAGGGCGGGCTGTCTGCGTGAGGTGGGGCTGTGGAAGAGGCAGGCGCTGCTGCTGGCGTCCCTGAGGAGACGACAGCGCGCGTGCGCAGTGCTGGGTGCCGAGCCGCAGGCTGCCGCGGACGGCTTCTGTTTCTCAGCAGAGTGGGCTTGGGGTCCATTCTAGGGGATCGGGAGGTGAGCGAGCACTGCACCAGAAACTGCAGTATCACACAGCCACGATACTGGCATGGCAGAGCGAGTGCCCAAATGCATCGATCAACTTTACTTTCGATGAAGCCATTCACTAGGCTTTTTTTCCATACCCTGTCTCACTCAGCAAATCTATCACATTTGCAAAGAAGGTTTAATGAAATTATTAGCTTTCAGTGTTGCAGGATGCAGATTGCCGTTATCTTTCAAGCTGAGATTACAAGATAATCATTCCCATCCCCCATCTCCTAAATGAATGCGGGCAGCAAAGACCTACTGCGCCGCCGGAACACAGCTCCCAGACAGAAGGAAGCTGCGGAGCCTCAGTGGGTGCCGCCTTCCTGCACGTTGGGAAGCCCTGGCCAGGCCCGGGGTTAGGACAGTCTGACCCTGTTATGACATAAGACTGCAGTAAAGGACTATATTAAATTCCTGGAAATGTGGACTTTATACTTACTGGAAGGCCTAGAAAAACCTTTAAAATGAAATAATCATAGTATTAGTAAACAAAGGTAATCCAGCCTACTGCCCACCACAAGAAGATAGGTTCAGTTATCTTGAAGAAATAATAATGTCCCCTCCCTGCCACACAGAAATGACTGGGGGTCAGGAGAGAGAGCAGAACAGCAGACTGAGGTGACACTCTTCCACAGATCTCCCAGGGCTCCCACAGAGTCAGGGTACAAAGAGAACTATGCTATATTGGGCTTTGCTTATATTTAAATGTAGACAGAAGGCTGCTGGCAGAAAGCACTGGCAAGTACTTTTGTTTTTTCTTTTGTTTTCTAAGTCATTTATTCTCACTATGCACTTCAGACTCATAGTGATCCTCCTATCTCAGCCTCCCCAGTCCTGGGATTACAGGCATGTGCCTCCGTGCCCGGTCTCAGTGGCTGGCATGGTATTTGGTATGGGGATTGAACCCTAGTCCTTGTGCTTGCCGGGTAGGTGCTCAGACCTCCTTGCTATCTACCCAGTCCACTAGCAAATACTTTCTTAGCAAAGCAGAGCATTATGTAGTCATCATATGTTAGACTGAGGGACAATGGTACAGCCACAGGGCAGCCCCCTAGAACCACAGGAAGGGTGATGACAGATAAAAACACTGTCCAAGGCGGACAGAGGAAGAGGAAGAGGATAGGTCTGAGGCACCGCAGTTTTACTGGTGCACAGATACAGTGTCACTAAAGAGGAAAAGAACAACATGGATTCAGCTCAGTGTCTTTTTTCAAACATGTTGCGTTAATATTTTAAAGGGAAAATTATATGCATCACAGTTTATGGCCCAACTTAAATACACTTCTGTCTGCTCTTTTTAGATTACAGGACAGCACAGGCCTTCACGGAGATGGTTCTAACCAGTATCTGACCTTTCCAAACTCCAGGGGACAGTCCATCCTCCAGCCCACAGCAGAGGTGGAACCATGAGAGGCCCGAGATGACAGACCCCAAGGGTGGGTGCCCCAGAATGCCAGCTCTCTGGCGATAGCCAAGCTGAGCCACTTGGTGACCTCCTGTGAGGCAGCGGCGGCATTCAGCAGGAAGTCAGCTTGGAGAGACAGCCCTGTTCCACCGGTGCTGATAATTTAATGACAAAAACAAGTGTCTATGGTCAAAACATGTGCATCTGTCTTAGGGAAGGGTCTCACTCCTAGATCAGACTTGTAGTGACCGCCTGTGTATAGCCTCCCAAGAGTTGTCACGGCAGGTGCATTCTACCACGCCCAGTCTCAATTGCCATACTAGGGTGCCCAGGGGCGGGTTGGCACAGCAGGCCTGGGATTGAACTCCTAGCTCCTGTGTCTGCTTAGCTATTTGGCTGGCCCTATCTGTCTTTTGAACTTTACCTTTTATACGCATAGTTCAAAGTCAGTAAAATTTCTGAACTACTTCCTTACTTTCTCTGTCCTTGACCTCCTTAAGCCTTTTATTTGAAATCAGATATTAAAATAAAAAAGCTGACTGGAGACAGAAAACGCATGTCTCCAGGTGTCTTCACCTTGCCCTCACTCATTCCCTCCTGCACTCTCTCACCTGCACCCATGCAGCTCAGCGGCTCTCAGGTCAAAAGGACGAAGACAGGTACCCTCCTGACTCTAGGTTTTGTCTTGCAGTCTTGCATTGCAGAGAGGCTGCCTTCCTCTACCCAACTTCCGCACGCGGGTACGTTCCATGAGGGGAGATATCATGTGCTCCATCTTCCCTCCCACACTTGCACTAATGACTGTTCAGTGGGGAGAGGGGCTCAGGCTCAAGGCAGGCACGTCCAGTCACAGGACTGGCCCTACGCTTCCCCAGTTCTGGATCTGCTCCCTCTCTCCTCTACCCAGAGAAAATGAGTACAACCCTGCTCCACTGAACATGTCACACGTACGTTTCTGACTCAACAATAAAACCCCCAAGTCAACCAGCTGCTGCTAGGAACATGATGTGCTCCCCTCATAGAACGTACCTGCATGCGGAAGCTGGGTAGAGGAAGGCAGCCTCTCTGCAACACAAGGCTGCAAGCAGAGTCCTCTTCACAATGACCCCAAGAGCCATCTGAAGCAGTGTGTCCCTCATGGACTAACCTCACATGACCACCAGAAGCTTTCATGACCAAGCAGCTTTTGGCATTCTTAGTAGAAGGTGTCAGACGTTTGAGCCATGTGTGTGTGTGTGTGTGTGTGTGTGTGTGTTCCAACTGCATTTCTCCTCCCACACTTGCACTGATGACTGTTCACACGTGTGGATGACAGATCTGTGACAGGGACAACCCTTCACGGGAGCAGGCAACAGTACTGCTAGGGGTGGTGGTGCCAGGAGGCGTACACACTGGGCTTCCCATGTGCTTCCGGTGCACACAGCACTGGACAGCACTCACCTTCACCATCCCCAGACACAGAGAAGGACAGGAGCTCTGGTCACAGCTGCCCATGGATTTCTAACCCACCTGTGGCTGTGTACACGTCCACCGAGCTTGTTCCACACACAGTGTGCCAGCTCACGGTCTGAAGCAATAGGATAACAGCACACCAAGTGCTGGACGTCCAGAGGCCATAGACACACAGTGTAAGGAGAGAGGGCCTGCAAGGCTACGAGGAGGACTGGGATCCTGTCACTGGCATTCAGAACTGGAAGGGACCCAAAGACATTCAGATATATACATTTTGGGGTCTCACAAGTCCAGAATTCTGGAGGCAACGCTGCAGATCTCATTTGGTACGTGTTCCCATCCAAGTTTGGAGCCACTGTTGATCTGAGACATATACTTGTTTTATTTTTTATTTTATTTATTTATTTATTTGTTTGTTAGGGAAGGGTCTACAGAGTGTTCAGGGTCTTGCTGCTAGATCCGACTAGTAGTGCTTCTCCTGTTCACGGCCTTCTGAACGTTGGAATTACAGGCGCACGCCACCATGCTGTCTTAATCGCCATCTCAGAGGACCCCGGGGGGGGGGCTGCCACAGCAAGCCCAGGGATCAACCCCCAGCCCTTGCATCTGTTTGTAGGGGCTTTGATCAGCTGACCTGTTTGGCCTGCCCTTACCTGCTTATTTTAACAAGTAGAAGTTCAAAAGGTCAAATAATTTAGCATCACTTTATAAATTACATTATGATAGCAAGGACTGGATTCTGGCTTCCTAACTTGGAGAGCTGTGCTCTTTTGACTCTGCTGAGCTGTACAATAAGCAACTGCCATACATAACTTTTTTCAACAGGGACGGTGCTGTGCATAATGATTTTGTGTGCACAGACGCCAGAGACCAACAGTCCGCCACTGTGCATGCTCTGTGTTAGATCCCAGAGCTTACTCATCCCACAACTTATCTTATACCCTCACTCTGACATCGATCCTTGCCCCATCTCCCAGACCCTGACAATCGCTGTTCTGCTTTCTGCTTCTTCTTTTTTTAAAAATTTATTTATTTGTATTTTAACTTGAAGAGTGAAAAATAGAAGCAAAAACAAAGGAAAAAAATGACATAAACAGGATAACATACAATGATACATATGTTACAGAGTTTCAAAACTAAATATATATATATATATATATATATATATATATATATACATATATATGATTTTTTTGTAATAAAATAATCAACACAGATCAGCAGTGCACAATAGAAGCGGGTTATCCACAGAAGCTGTTGACTTGAGCCACTCACAGATCATTATATTAATATGACTTTACTTTATATAACCGTGCATCCTTTCTTTGGGGCTATGAGTGTGGCAAAGCATAAACCTGCTGAGGGCCTGAATAATCTTTATGGCGCCTGCCTGGCTGTGCTGAGATACCCAGCACTGTGGGACTCAAGGCCGTCTGTGCAGAGCTGTGTGCCAGCTTCTTCACAAATCACTGCCAAGGAGAGACCTTAAGTGCTTCATCTGCCTTGCACTGCACCAATATTTAAAGGCACTTTTTTGTAATTTTTGTTTTAATGAAGTACAAATATCAATGAGACAGTTTTAAGATACCTTGATACGATGGATTTGATAAATTAATACATTGCAAACTGTTTTCGTAATGTTTTGGTATCATAGAAGGTGCATACATGATATTATACTTACAGACATTATTATAGCAGATGTCTCTTATCAGTAAATTAAGAGAGTGTAGCTGTATACGTATCTTATTTTTATACCTAAATTATATCAAAGATTAAATAATTAATACTCTCTACCTTGTTATTTTCTGAGTGGTTGTCCATAGTACTAGAAGCTGACATAATATCCTGTCCAACCACCATTAGTGCAAATCTTGCCTCTCATAGGATTATGTAGAAGCATGGTGTTATCTATCCCAACTGTACTGTCTATACTCACACATCATGATTCTTCCTTTCTATACCCCTTCCTTTGTCTTCACCTGTCAGAGATGGGCACTCCATTGTCATTCAACTAACTTAGGTGCTTGAACTCAACAACACAAGCCAACACAGTCCAGCATTCCACAGCAATAGTGAGTTATGCAAAGAAGTTGTTGACCATAGCCATTTACAGCTCAGCTTAATATTATGGCCGGTGATGTATACTTCATTTTTATACTTTTCTGCTGGATGGTTAAGACCTAGATAGAGCAAGACTTATATACCAACACATGAACTTTGTATTTCTTATGTGGTCAGTGAAGTCTCCTCAAGGTTTATCTTGTAGTCCTGTACATTATTCTGTAGATCCTTTGTCTATGTCATCCATGTGGATGAGTCACAGCCAATGCTTGACCAGTTTGCTCTCTGTGAGAGCTTGAGAGAAAGTTTTCTCTCCATGTGACTCTCCCCAGGCACACTATAGAACTTCAATCTCTTTCTTCTGTGGCTCCATAATCTCCTTGTTCAGAAAATTTGGAGCTCAACTGAGTTCCATGATGTTGCAGTACAGGTTCTCCTATGTCCTGAGTCTTCGCTGACCTTGAAAGGCTAGGTCCAAAATGTTGGCTGGCCTTGTGACTCTTCTATTTTTGAGTTCTACTTCCTGAGCCCTATGCACAGCTGCACACCGCTGCAGGAAGGAGATCCACACTGACAAACGCGTCTTTGGGAGACTCCACAGCTGTGGGGATACCACAGAGTGATGGACTTGCATGGCCTTGATGGCAAGGCTGGCCCCTCTGGGCAGCCCTGCAAAATGAATGGGAGACAGAACAAACACCAGGAGCATGGGCCCTCCCCCAGCGGGATACTGCAGAGGGTGCCCAGGACCATCCAGGATTACACTGGCCATGCACGTGGGGAGGTCCCGGAATCCTCTGTGCTTCTGCAGCATCATTGCATGGCCTCTTTGTGGGCTAGTCTGGCGAATGTCTTCTAAATGTTATCTTTTCCAGCACCAGCTGTCTGCTTCTTTGATCCTTTTTGTCCTTCCAGCTTATTTGGCTCTCTCTGGTCTTTATTGCCTTGTTCCTTCTGCTGACTTTGGGCCGTGTGGCCTATTTTTGTGCAGCGCTTTGAGCTGTGAAGTCAGGCTGTCCTTCTCTCATGCAGATAGTGTCACGGGGACTCCCTCCCGGCTGGCTTCTGCGGCCTGCCCTAAGCTTTGCTGAGTTGTGCTTCCCTTTTACTTTGTGTTATGGTTTGGGGTTTTTGCAGGGTGAACATTAGAGTACAGAATAAGATTTGTACCAGAATTTTGTAATGAATCACACAAGAATAATACACCACAAGTGCAGGAAGTCTATCCACACCCTAAATACTACTGAATCCACCTGAGGGCCTAGAGCTCGCAACAGTGCCTCCCTCCAGTCCAGCTGGAGGCCTGGGGCCCAGTCCCAGGCAGGCCCACCTCACGGATCTGTACTGGAAAGGCCAAAGGTCAGTGGAGGAAGCTTGGAAGTCTATGCTGGTGGGGTGAAGGGTCTGTGCGAGGAAGCAGAGGGATCATCGTGGAGCCAGGAGGCGGTGCTCAGGGTGAGGACCAGAGCTCCTCCAGGGCTCACCTGGAAGCCAGCATGACCAGGGCCTCCCGCAGAACAGCCCGAGAGAACCAGCAGCTTCCCACAGCCCCACAGCTTCTCCACACAGCTTCCCTAACAGCATTTCAGCAGCTTCTCCTGGTCTGCCTTTATGCTGGGGGCAGGAACCCTCAGGTGGGCTTCCCGCACCAGCACCATGCTAGTTTAATTCAGCAGGGTCTAGCAAGTTGGCCGCCTGCTAGCTCTCCACCACACTCTGTCAGGTGCTTTGTTTCTTCACTCTTTTCATTTCTTTGTTAGTCTCAGTGGTTATTCAGAAAGTTTGTTTAACTTTATATTATTTGTAAATTTTCCAAAATACCTCATTATTAATCCTCATGTTTATACCATTGTAGATAGAGAAGACATTATAAATTATTTAAAAATTCTTTAATGTGTTAAAATTCATTTTGGGACCCAAAATAAGATCTACGCTAGAGGTCACTCTGTGTGCTTGGGAAGGAACACTCAGCTCATCTGGTGCATTTGGTCTGTAATGTTATCTACAGGAGTGTTTTCCTATCAATTTTCATTAACAGACAGAAAGTGGATTACTGTATTTTTGTCAACTGTCATTGTATTTTTGTTGCTTTCTCCCTTCCATTTGTTCTGGTAATCTATGCTTTGTATAATGATCAAAATTCAATATGCTGAAGTGTACAAAAGCTTTCTTACCTCAAGTAATCTTAGCTTTAGAAGGTAGCAGGGGTAGTTGTGCAGATCAAGACAACCAGGTGTGTGACAGGGACAGAATTCCAGCATCTGAGTACACTGAGATGCACAGGTGCACACAGAAAGAGGGAGGAGAGGAGAGAGTCAGAGACTGCAGCAGTGACAGAGACAGAGAGAGACAGACCAACAGACAGAGACAGAGAGAGACAGAGAGGCACAGTGACAGAGACAGAGACACACTAAGACACAGACAGAGACAGTGACAGTGACACAGAGACAGAGACACAATGAGAGAGAAGGAGATAGACAGAGACAGACCAACAGACAGAGACAGAGAGGCACAGTAACAGAGACAGAGACACACTAAGACAGAGAGACAGACACAGAGACAGTGACAGTGACACAGAAACAGAGACACAGTGAGAAAGAGATGGACAGAGAGAGACAGAAACAGTGACAGAGACAGAGAGCCACTAAAAGAGAGAGACAGCAACAGAGACTGAGAGAGCGCACGGGCACTCGCGCGCGAGAGAGAGAGAGCTGCAAATGCAGCTGATCCAGCACACCAGGCTGTGGATGCCAGAGGCTGGCAGCCTTGTTCCCGGGTCGTCCTATAATACGATCAGTTCCCTGAACTCCAGCTGGCCCAATACTCGGGTCGTGTCTTCACACAGCGTGGACCTCAGCTCACTCCATGAAGCTCCACCCCAAGAACAAGCCGTGACTCCGTGTGCTGCAGAGCTGCTCCTCCCTGCTATAGCACAATTTGGTGGCAGCATGACATAAAAGATTTCTCTTCTCTCCTAATGGCTTCCATTACAAAACAAGTCCATCGCAATAAAAGGCGATGCTAGCTTCAAAGGAGATGATGGAAGACGCTCTTGTCCATCTAAAAAAATATAAATGGTGCATTAAAGAATGAAATCCCCCATCACCACACTTCTTTTACTCTGCTTTGCAATTCTGGAGACAATGAAAGCTTTTATTGTTCAGGAAAATAGTCTAGAGAAGCAGCACTCAGACAACGTGGGTGTTGGGGAGGGATGTCACTTACAGGGGACGAGGAGATGAAGGAAGAGAAAGAAATGTGTTCCCAGCAGCCACCGCTGTCCCTCCTGATGGGCCATTATGCGGAGTTGCACAAGAAAGGACCTGGCAGCTCCTTGGGAAGGACTGCGCGTGACGATGGCCAAAAGCACTGTTGCCACCTTGTCACTAGGTGAGCGCAAGGTGGAAGACCATGGGGTGAAGCAGCTGTGGCAACAGCGGGGAAAGGCCGCAGCCAGGCGCGGGGCGGTTCCAGCTGCATCCACAGCGCTCCAGGAGCAGCGAGGAGGTGCCGCCTCTGCGTAGGCCATGGAGGGCAAGGGTCGCCACCCTGGGGGAGCAGCTGCTCAGGGCTGCCACCCCGAGGCCCCGCGAGTGTGCCCGCCCCAGGTAACAGTAACCCTCAGCGGGCTGGTGTGCGCCCGGCTGCTTCAGCGCAGGAAGAAGTCTAATTTTTAATGTTGATGCTTGTGCGTCTCTGCCCGCAGCCCACAAGTATACCTCCGGGGCGCAGCCTCGTGCTTTCCCGACCACCGCTCCTCCGCTCCTCCTCCCCCGCTTTCGGTTCGCAGAGGACCTGCCTCCCTGGCTGCTGCTGTCCTTGCTTTGCCTTTCTACTTTGGGCTTCTCATTATTTTCCTGTTTGAAGTGAGTATCAAGGTACAAATAAAGGTCGATCAATAATAAAAAATAAATAGATAAACCAAAACTCGTTCCCAAAGAGTTAAAAAAATCTTTAACTCTTTGTTTTTCCAGTGTCCACTGGATTTCAGCTTTTTATGTATTTTCAAATTCTTGGTTCTTGGCTGCTTAGAATGCAGAGTAAAATGGAGACAAAGGCATTCACCGTATGTAATTCTCACATGACGAGTGCTTCAAGAACTGTAATGTTGCTTCTATATTTTTTTAAAAATGTGCTTCCATGTTCATTCCTGAGTTGTTCAAGGACACGCATATCTGTACGATGAAGCTGTCAGCTGTCTGTTTGTCCTTCTAGTACCCGGGAAGAAAGGGACCACAGATATCCCGTGGGGCAAGAGAGCTCTGCCAGCAGCTGGCCTGGAGAACCGCAGCCCTGCACACTGGGCCTCTTTCTGAGTTTGAAAGAAGGCACTGCGGCAGCTTCTGGAGAGCACCTCTGAGAGAAGGCCACTGCCTGAACCTATGTCAGGGGTACAACACCGGCGCCACTGCGCCACGGCCACAGCCATGCACACCACTCAGCAGCGGGCTCTCAGGGCTTGCCCTTCCTGCACGGACATTCCAGGCCTAGGGGTGGCATTGCCACCTGGGCCCCAGGTGTTGCTCACCAGGTGTGCTGGAGATGTGTTAACTGCATGCTGGTCCTCCCCCTGCAGAAGGTGGAGCCTTCTGTTAGAATCTTCCAGGGATCCTAAGAAGACCTGTGGCCTAAGCTAGGGTCCCCACAGGACATCTGCTGACTTCCACAAATCTGTGGCCAGATGTGAGTCAGCAGCTGGGGCATGGAAGAGCGCGTTGGACTTGCTCAGCCCTTAATCTGCAAGCCTCCTGCCTCTGAGATGAACGTGAGCACTCAGTGACTTCAAGTCCTCATGGATCTGGGCCCAGCAGTGGCCACAAGCACTGATCTCAGGTGGTGCAGGCACAGCCTGCCGGGCAGCCAAGACTGGCAGTGAGCAGCCCTGCTTAGTCACTTGAGAAAGTGGGCCGTGTGGTCCAGGCCGGCACCTGGGCAGGCAGCAGCGGCTGAAGGCCGAGTGCTCGGCAAAGCAGAGCACTTCTGACCACACTCCTGACGGCCTGGGGGCTGGCTGCGGCTTCCGAGAAGTCTCACACAGATCATGCCACTAGGACTGGAAGTACATTTTCTAATGTGTTATGTTTCCTTGATAAGTCTATCAAGCAAATCTGTAATTAGGAACTTATAAAACAGCTAACTTTGGGGGGGAGCCCACAATATGCTGTAATTGTCTATTAAGTTAGTGAGCACTCAGGGACTCTTAAAAGCTGGATTACTCACTTGCTGTAATTTGGAAAAAGTATTAAAGATTTGTCCTGAAATTCTCTTTAAAATGGAATTAAACTGAAAATATTGTTTCTTGGCTAAATTCCTGGTCTTCCATTCTTCATGAGAATGTCATCCGTCTGTCTCACATTTATGGCTGCATATCTGGACACTAATCTTATTAATTCTTATTTCATAGTCTTATTTCATAAGGGAATATCTAGCTGTGGCTGCATAAAACTTTTCTAATCTCTCCAAGCTCCAATGCACATTTAGGGAGGGCTTTATTAATCACCATTTTTAATGTTTAGTAACTACTTGATCTCACTTACCAGGACAAACCCACAGGGTGTACTTAGGAAGCATTCTTTCTTTCTTTCTCTCTTTTTTTTTTTTTTTTTTTGCGGAACTGGGGATTGAACTCAAGCCCTTGTGCTTGCCAAGGAGGCGCTTATTCCACTGAGCCATCTCCCCAGCCCCAGAAGTCATTCTATTGGTTTTAACATCTGCTACATGATGACTCAAGATGGATACAAATGAACGATAACTTTTATCAACTTCTGTTCTATTATCCTCATTTGTGTTCAGTAGTTATATAAATTAGCAATGTTCCTAAGACCTTTCATATGAATTATAAGACAATATACACTGTAATGTGTGCCATTATTCTATGAATTTTGATTTTAGCTTCATAATGATGCTTCATTTAAGTTGTTTTGTAAGCATGCATTATAATTGCTTCTAAATAAAAAATCAAACAGAAGCTAAAGAAAAAAATAACAAAATTATTTAGACATGGAAGCCAGCTAGGAAATCTGTTTTCTGCCTGTCAACTTCCCATTTAGAAAATTTTCCTTGTCATGGGAGTGGTGTTTTGACCCAGTCTCTCTATGCATGCTAACTAGAAAAAAAAAAAAAAAAAAAAAAAAAAAAAAAAAAAAAAAAAAAAAAAAAAAAAAAAAAAAAAAAAAAAAAAAAAAAACCCACAGGCTGCAGGCAGAGCTCCAGCTGGGCCCTAGAGATGCACATCCGCTTTGCATGAGTTACCAGCTGACTCTTGACATAGAGGTAAAGTTGTGAGGGTTTCAGCATCTGGATCCTGGAGACAGACTAGTCACCATCCCAACATCCAGGAGGCACTAGTTATAGGGAGACTGAGGGCAATTTAAAATAATTAGATATTGTGAAGTTTGTGGTGGAAAAAAAGGAAGTAATGAAATGGAAAAAAAAAAAGTGTTTCCATGAAAAAACATTTGAGATGAATTCTAAATAAGAGGAGAGACCCATCTATTAGCAGAGCATGTAGACAGAGACGCATTAGACAGAGAAACTAGCACAGGTGTAGTGGAAAGAGTTTGCATTTAAGAAGCTGAAAGAGGGGTTGGATTGATAGCTCAGTGGTCTGAGCACCTGCCTGATAAGCACCAATGACCTGGGTTCAATCCCAAGTACTGCATACCTGGCCTTCAAAACCCAGGGTGTGGTAGTGCATGCCTGTAATCCCAGTATTGGAAAGGCTGAGACAGGAGGATCTCTATGAGTCCCATAGTGAGACCCTGTACCAAAGAAATAAAAGATTAAAAAAGAAGATGCTAAAAGAAAGGAGTGTGGCAGGCAAGAGGCGGAGAAGAGCCAAGGAGGCCCGAGGTGTGGACTGCTGACTCCTGCCTCTTTTCTCACGTTCCCCTTCTCATTTCCTCCCCTCACCAGGCACCCTTTAGTGAGCAGGCAGTTCCAGGCCAGGCTGGGCCATGCCAGCCACCGGCTCCTGAAGCTCGAGTGCTAGCCAACTCTAGGTGAAGCTTGGCCAGCTGCCTCTATGCAGCAGACACTGGCTGCCGGCGCCCAGCACATGGAACGCAGAGGGGACATAGAAGTCACTAACGCCACAGGAAAGAGACCTGGACTTGGAGAGGGCTGTCAGTGAGCAGAAGCCAGGGTCAAGAGCAAAGCTGTACAAAGACAGGGGCCAGGCCGGCAGCCTCATGGGGCTGAAGCCAGACCAAGCCCCTGGCCCCAGGCCTGACAAGGACCCTTCCAGGGCAAGCCCAGGCTGTCTCTTCTCTGGAAAGGGCCACCCCTATGATACCCCCAGGTCATCTGCTCTTTCTCTGCCCTACCCTCTTCAGCTCTTGTCTCACTTGGCAGCAGTGGGTCTTAGAAGCAGGGGACACCGTCCCCTCTGGAATCCAGCTTCAGCCACTCTGCCTGGGATACTCGGGACATGGAGGAGATTCACTTGGCTGTAAGGCGGGAAAATCACCTGCAGTCCTCACCTCTGGATGGCAACTGTGGCATGGCTGAGCCTCAGAGGGTCTTCCAGGTGCACCTCATCTTTGGTGAGCTCCAAAGAGCAAGCACCTTTTCTGGGTGGGCTCCGACCTTCAGAAGAGATAAACCCAGTCATGTAGCTCATATTCTGCCCTCTCAGAGACAGCAACTTGGGCGAGAGCTACGTGGCTGACATCAGCCTCCTGTGGGCCACTGCAGACCACGTCCTGGGCTGCATGAGGCTCTTCTCATCCAAGGCAGTGTCATTCTAAGACAGATGCTATGAATGTGCCCTGCTGTGTCCAAATCTGCATGTAATTAAAAATACAGTCTTTCTATCTCAAGATTTACCAAGATTTGCAGCCTCTCTACCTTACTAGAGGCTCTTGGACATGAAAATATGAAAAGCTCATTTCCACATAAGGGGCAGGGAGTGTAGAGGGTGCTGTCTCAGAGGTCAGCACAAAAGGCCAATGGAGACTGGGCTGCATAGTCAGAGTGTGCAGGAGTGGAGGGGATCCAGAGTGCAGGCAGAATCCGGCCCTCCGTGGCCTGCAAGGCATGCTGTGCCTCTCCAGGACTTCTGGACCTGTGCTCACCACCAGCACAGCCACCCAGACCACAAGCAGTAAGAGCTGCAGCTCGGGCCCCCATAGCCCTCACTTGTGGGTGGCTGTCTCCTCATGGTGGATCAGGTAGTGCACAGACCAGCCTGTCAGGCCCAGGGACAGCCAGCAACAGGCAAGTGGCCAAGCTGAGGAGCACTTAGAAGGGACGTGAGATTCGAGGCCAGCTGGGCCATGAGCAGGAAGGAGGCCTAGGGCTAAGAAACCAAGAGGCTGCACCAGAACAAGTACATCGGATGAGCTCTCGGGCTGGAAGGGAGCCGCAGGAGGGGTCCAGGCAGGGGAAGTCTAGCGAGGATGCAGTGCCATGGGTGGGCGCGGGCGAGGGTCATCGTCACATGTGGGGTAGGAACAGCATGGGACAACAAAGAGCTTCACCTTTCTGCCTAGATGCTGGCAAGGATTAAGGATTAAAATGAGGCCTAGAGAACAAGGACCAGCAGCATGGATGCAGAAGTGAGGCTGCGGGAGGATGGAGGAACAGAAGCAAGGCAGAGGTGCGGGCACAGCCCAGGGTGCTGCGTGGCTGGAGTGTGCCCAGCCCTGGACCCAGCCCAAGACAGAAGATCAGGGAAAAGAAAAACAAAACAGAAGGGAGAAGATCCAGAAAGGCTGGTTACAGCCATGTGATTTGCTGACCAGAAAACCACCAAACAATGTGGTTGGGAATAATTTCAATGAATGACGCATTTATAATATATTCAAATTTTTATTTAAAGGTAGCTAAACCAGTGTTTAGCTGAGGTTGACTTGGAGGAGCAGCATATCACAAGTCTAAATCAATAATCCTGCATTGAGCTCTCCTCACTGTCACCCGATCTTTACTCTGTGATCGGCACCCCACTTCCTGGTGATATAACCTTAATGTCTCCAGGGAAGAAAACATGCTGGCCATGGAAGTTCTAGGAAATAAAGCCAACACCTCATTTTCTGGACCAATGGAGAGAAGTCAGATCCTGAAAGCAGTTAGTCCTAGCAGGATAGAAAGTTAACTCCAAGACTTGTTTTTTTTTAGGGAAGGGTCTACAGGGTGTTCAAGGTCTCACTACTAGATCCGACTCATAGTGATCCGCCTGTTTACAGACTCCCAAGAGCTGGGATCACAGGTGCGCGCCACCACGCCCAGACTCTCTAAGGTGAACAGCAATGCCTCTGGTGCTGTTCCCCAAACTCAGTTCATCGCTGATGATTGTACTCCAAACACTGTTGTCTCTGTGGAGACACTCCAGGGTGTGCTGGACATCAGGGTAAAGGAAAGAGCTGTGCTTCTGGAGCTTCAGACAGGCTCTGGTTCCTGCATGTCCCCAGGGCACCCAGGCAGGTGGGCTCTGCTGTTCAGTGTTTTTGGTATCTAAGGACTCTGGAGGACATGAAGCGAACAGACAGACCCTGACAATCCTATGGCACCCAATCTTAATAAGCAAACAGTGATTTTAACTAGAAAAAGCTCGTCAGGCAGGACTGGAGGCCGGCCAGCACCAGTGCTCTATGTGTCACACCGGGGACATGAGGGTCTGGACAGGTGAGCGCCAGGCAGCTGCTGTGCCTACGGCCAGTGCACTCAGCCCCAGGGAAGACGCGCGCTGTCACTCCGCAGGGCTCTCCTCAGCCCCCTTCAGGAAGCCGGCAGCATAAGGGTCCCCAGATGGCTGTGCAGGGACTTTGGCAACAACCAGAGACCACAGCAGGTACCCAGCTGCGGGCTGCTTTCTATGAGAGACTGAAGGACACCAGCAAAATGGAAACAAAAGGGACTGTTATTTACTTAAAAAGGCATAGAATCTTAACAAATTCTAACAAAACTTGTATGAGAGTCTGCCAGTTTCAGTTCTGCTCATGCACAGCCCATCTCCATGGCTACCGACTGTCACCAGTCCACAGGCGTCATTTGCTTGTGAGCCTGGCTCAGCACAGCTCTCTGCAGCTCCTTGAGTTGATACCCGGGCACCCCTGGCACCAAAGTAGCTTTTACCCGTGATTGGGCAGCTGTGCGACTTCATTCTGCTTCACACATCTGTAGCCTGCTGCCTCTTTGGCCTACAACAGAAGCTCACTCTGCACATATATGCAGAATGCATGCATATGTAGCACAAATCTTTCATCTTCAATTTCCAAAGCAGTTTTTATAATACTAGCTACAAATATGTTGAGAAAGATCATGCATATTCAAAAGGAGATGAGAATACTAATTAAAAACAGTGAATGTTAGAAGCTTTAAAAATGCATCACAGGGAAAGACACATTTCTGTTCATTCTCCTCCACGTATTCCTTGCTCACTTGGGACACACTGATCCCACTGGCCCTGCTGCCCTAGAGCCGTTCTGGAAGTCCTCTTTCTGGAGGCTCTTTAGTGGCACTGTCATGGTTCCCTTGATGTCTTCAGTCTGCTCCAAACACTAAGCTTTCATGGTCACTTTCACTTGGAGGAAGAGTAGAGTCATGGGATGCAGGTCCAATGGGTATGGTGGGTGAGGACACCCTGTGCTGTTTTCCTGAGCCCGCCTTTCTGCTAGATGGCCCCAGGCAGCAGCTCTTGCCATATGATTCTAACTATTTTCTTAATAAAAAAGGACTGGAGACACCAAAGAGGACTTCCAGAAGAGCTCCAGAAAGTGACAGAAGCCCTGGGGTAAGTGCACGTGTTGGAGGAATATTAATGAGAATGTAGCTTTCACTGTTTTAATTGTGTGTGTACGTGTGTGTGTGTGTGTGTGTGTGTGTGTGTATTTTAGGGAAGGGTCTACAGTGTATTCAGGGTCTCACTGCTAGATCGCACTAGTTGTGATCCACCTGTTTACAGCCTCCCAAGAGCTGGGATTACAGGCACGCACCACCACGCCCAATTTCCATTTCAGTCTTACCACACTCTGGGGGCTGGGCCAGCACAGCAGGCCCAGGCATTGAACCCTTGGCCCCTGCAACTGCTTGCAGGTGCTTTAATCTGCTGAGCCATTTGGACAGCCCTTAAATTTTAACTTAAACACCCACCATAGGTTTTGATCACACCTTGCATCGTGTATTTCCTTTTCATCGTTCTTATTTGCCCACAATACCACCGTTAAGAAGGCTGCTCTAGTATTCATTGTAAAAATTCATTGAAGAAAATTAATAATTTAAAGTTCAAGTTGAGCTCCAACTTTATAGAATGATAGCAGATCAGATAGTCTCTAAGAATTTTTCTAAGCCCTGACCTTTCAATAGGCTGTGCAGTTTTACATCAATAAGGCCACAGATGATGTATAATAAAATAATAATGGGTTGTCGAGTCACAGAAATAAAGCAATATAAAATGCAAGGAAAAATTCCGAAAGTTAAAAGATCTGAAAATGTTGGTCAGGTGACTTAACTTGCTCTTATATACCAAAATATTGTGGCTGGTTTCATAGGTTTACTTGTAAACTGAAAGTTTGATCTGATTATCAAGGATACTGGATATTATAGTTAGAAAAGGGTGGCGAGCTGTCTTCGGCACCTCAGGAAGCCAGTGCCCAATGCTGGAGGCCTGTCAGGGGCGAGTGACTAAATGACAGCCTTGATTTTGGAGTAGGAGTGTGTGTGTATGAGTGTGTGTGTGTGTGTGTGTGTGTGTGTGCACATGCACGCACATCTATCATGCATTTATCTACATGCATGATAAATATTAAACCACTGTATAAGTGTGTCTTAAAGTTTAGGTTCTTAACGACCAACAAAACATAAGTGTGATGCAGCCAGGATCTGCTGGAAGCATCTTAAAATGATGAAGCAAACAACTTTATAAACAAAAGTGCAGCACAGAAATAAGAGAAAATTATGACCAAGTGAAGACAGCCAATCGTACATTATCTTTTCCGCAAACTCTAGGGGTGCTGCTGGCCCAAGCATGAGCACACAGCTTAGGGATCTCGTAACATTCCCAACAATAAGCGAAAATCAAACTTCGAAGGAAAATAAATTGAGGTATTTGGAACACTCCAACCACATTAATTTTAGTTTGACTGAATCTCTAATAATTCACATAGTTTTATATAAAAATGAAAATTATGAACTCTTACAGCACACCATGATAACAGCACTAACTGGACTCACGCCACGAGCTTGCGAGCTAGTGAGACCCCACACACTCATCTGGTTACCTCATCACAGCTCAGGGCAATGTCGTCCTCTCTGCCTGTAGCTGAGCGGGTGGAGGCACGCAGCGTGCGCAGCATGCAGCTAGGTGAGCAGGGACCTTCAGGCAACCAACCATTTGGACTCGCCGGTTTTGCTTTTTCTAGGAAATGCCCTAGACCACATTTTCTGGAACTTGCATTTTTTAGACCCATCTCAGTCTCAGAGGGAAGTCCTGGATAACTCCCCAGCTGAGTGCAGACCTGGGAGACATTTGAAACCATGGTCAAACAAGAAGAATCAGCAGGACTTGGTGGCTGACTGCATGTGTGGGCAGAGGAAAGGGGGAGAAGAAAGGGAAGCCTTGAGCATGACGCAAGAGAACAAGGAATTCAGGAGACCAGAGGACCCAGGGCAGAAGGCGCAGGCATGGGCTGGGGTGCAGGTTAGGTCTGACGTGTGGACGTCAGGATGCCGAAAGGCCTTCCATGGGGAAGCTGGAAGGGAGCAGCTCGGAAGGTAGCAGGGTGCCGGTGAGCTGCAGGAAGGAGGGCCGCACCCATCCGTGCAGTTCCAGCCCAGCCCGCGCTGGTTGAAATTGTTCCTACTTGAGGGCTGGATGTGGAGGCAGGTCCTGGGCCACAGTATTAGCACAATATGAGAACTATGTCACCAGGCATGCAAGGGTCAGCGCAGGGGGGTGGGGTGAGGGGTGGCGAAGAGGAAAGCACCGAGCGCAAACTCTAAGCTCCTGGTAGGCGGCTGGCTTGCCTAGTGTCCCTGCTTGCCAGTGCAGTGTAACCCCCCAAGGGTTTTGCAGCTTCTGAGCACGGGGTTCCGCCGTCCGCTGCCTAAGTCAAGGGGCCTTCTTGCTGACAGGGAGTTAGAGGTGCCACAAGTCCTCCCATGTCCAGGTTCAAGCACCCTCGTGTCTCTTCTCCCTGGACCCCCATGTGGCACAGTAATATTCTAGCTTCATCCCGAGAGACAGAGGGAGGCAAACAGAGCGAAGAGGGAACAAAACAAACACGAGGATAGAGAAACCTCGCAGGAATGTCTGGAACTAGCTATTAGTCATGTCAGCCTAATCAGATCAAGGGATGTCTTCAGACAAAAGAATAAGATATTTTGGTTAGAGGCTCATTAGATTTAGAGCGCTTAATTTCCTCCTTAACTTTAAGTGCTAGAAAGGTAGAAATAATGAAGATACCAACAAAGTAGAGGGCTTTAAAAATTTTACAGTCAAAAACATTTTAATTGCTAAAATTTAAAATGCTTCTTCTAATACTTTTGGTGGTCTACTCTATAAAATAAAATTAAGATTAGACGTTTAAAGAAATAGCTCTGACTTCAGATAGAAGCAATGACCTACATTAGGGGGCTCAGAGATAATAGCTTACTTTTCCAGTCTAAAATGTAGAAATTCAAGATTCCCTTGGATAAAAACATGAAAACAATTTCTTAGTGATTGCTCATCATTAAAATCAAGCGTGCCTTCGGGCTTTAGCTGGGAATAATTGGCTTTCACTGTAGCTGCAGGAATGCTTCATTAAGTCACCTTCCTGGTACTTAGCTTTCAAACACACAGTGGGGTGGACTGAGTGACATCAGCCCAGAATCCTGGCTGAGTATTTGACAGCAGCAAGTAAGAGCTCAGTGTCCATGGACGGGCACTTCAGCATGTCCCAGGACGCTGTGCCACCTGGCACCTGGCGCATTGATGGCAGGGCGGCCTGCATCCACCCAGGGAGCTTGCGGTCCTGTCCTCCAAATGAACATGTGAAAGCGAGTTTGGAGTGATCACTATTTCAGAACCTTGACTCTACTATTCTTGCACCCAAATATTTGAAACTGAGATCTAAATCTTATTCGTACCTCATAGTGGAATATGAGCAATATTTAAATTATGCTGTCCCACAACCTTCCAATCTATACAGAGGACACAGAAACAATTTTTTTTTTGTGTGTGTGTGTGTGTGTGTGTGTAACCAGGGATTGAACTCAGGTCCTTGCGCTTAGCAGGGAAACACTTATTCTCCTGAGCCATCTCCTTGGCCCCCTTTTCTTTTCTTTCTTTTTTTTTTGAGAAACAATTTCTCAAAGAAACTAAGGAGACACAAATTGAAAATGTGTTGAAGATCGATAAGAGTCTGAAGAAATAAAACCAATGTATTTTCTCAACAGAGACAAACCCTACACTGCTGTAGAGAGAGCAGTGTCCATGCTTGCTGCCTGTCCTGGTCACCACAACAAGAGTCCCAGCAGGGTCCTGAAGAAAACACCCCTCCCAAGTGACATCAGTGGCAGCTTTGTACTGCAGGAAAGACATGAGTCAGGGTAAGAGGAAGCAGAGACTTCCTGATTCCTCACAGGAGGAGAGACAGACTTGAGGGACGGTGGAGGCAGAGGGAGACGGGATGCTCTGGTGGGCCAGGCCATGGGCTAGCTCTCTCCATAACTGCAAGAGGAAAGTGGCCGCTGTCAGGTAGTCTCCACAGGCAGTGCTTTTTCAGTGATTTGTATGTTTTATTTTGATTAATTTTGAATAACTTTAGCTAAACACAATGATCAGATTGGTCAGAGCGAGTGTGTACCTGTACAGGGTCTATCTTATCTTTTTTTTTTTTTTTTTTTTTTTTTTTTTTTTTTTTTTTTTTTTTTTTTTTTTTTTTTTTTTTTTTTTTT
>PVKA01003987.1:0-15798 GCA_004027165.1 Ctenomys sociabilis | reverse complement strand
GCCCGGCTTACAGGGTCTATCTTAGTTTTTCCATTCACACTTATGTGAATAATATTTTTCTAAAAATAGAGTTCAAATCTTGCCTCTCTTAGAATTATGTAGAAGCACGATATATCTATCCCAAATATACTGTCCATACACACACATCATGATTCTTCCTTTCTATACCCCTTCTTTTGTCTACACCTGTCAAAGATGGACACTCCATTGTCATTCAACCAATTTCGGCGCCTGAACTCGGTGACACAATCCAACACAGTCCAGCATTCCACAACAATAGTGAGTTATCCGAAGAAGTTGTCGACCGTAGCCATTTACAGCTCAGCTTATTATTATGGCCCATGGTGTATACCTCATTTTTACACTTTTCTGCTGGTTGGTTAAGACCAAGGTAGAGCAAGACCTATATACCAACACATGTAGTTTTTGTTTCTGATGAGGTCATTGAAGTCCTCTCAGATTTATCTTGTAGTCCTGTACCTTATTCTGCAGAACCTTTGTCTGTGTCATCCATGTGGATGAGTCACGGCCAATGCTTGACCAGTTTGCTCTCTGTGAGAGCTTGAGAGAAAGTTTTCTCTCCATGTGACTCTCTCCAGGCACACTACAGAACTTTGATCTCTTTCCTCTGTGTTGGCTTCTAGTACTATGGACAACCACTAGGAAAATAACAAGGTAGAAAGTATTAATTATTGAATGTTTGATATAATTTAGGTATAAAAAATAAGATAAGTATACAGCTACACTTTCTTAATTTACTGATGAGACATCTGCTATAATAATGTCTGTAAGTGTAATATCATGTATGCACCTTGTACGATACCAAAACATTATGAAAACAGTTTGCAATATATTAATTTATCGAATCCGTCTTGTTAAAGTGTCTTAAAACTGTCTCATTGATATTTGTACTTCAATAAAATAAAAAATACATACATAAATAAAAATAAAAAATAAAAATAGAGTTCAATTTATGAAACAAAAATCAAATACTTAAGTGTAACAAAATCTATGTTTGAGAAGTTTTGTATCCAAAAGAAAAAAATCAACATTTTTTTATCCAGAGGAAACACATTCAATTATTATATAATTAATTTTATGTATTTTCTTGGTTTCATTACCAGTTAAATAAAAAATATATTCTTTTTCAATGTACACAGAGCCCAAGTAATTTTTAAAAAGCCATACTTGAAGTAGACAGAACAAGGAAGTCACACTGAAGCAAATCAATGGATATATGAATTTGTTGAATTTGTTGTGCATGATATAGGAGAGAGCCCATGCTTTGCCTGAGGCCTGCAGACTCCAGCCCTGAAATCAGCTGCTGTTGGTGCCAAGCAAACCTGGGCAGGGCAAAAGCCTGAGCGGGCCTCAGTCCTGCTGAAGGGAGTCTCGGAAGCAGGGGCCTCTGTCAGCCTGTGCCACACTAAGTCTTCTGGTGGACATGGTCCATGCTGTGCCTGTTGGGGCCTCAGACCTCAAGAACAGACCTCTGCCAGCTGTAGGCTACTGGCCACAGCAGAGTGCACACTGGACATCAAACTGTCTGAAGTACAAGAGCGCTGGGGAGGCTCCTCGGAAGACAGAAGATGGCTCAACGGTCAATAAGTGACCAGGAGAGTCATCCATTAAAATGATTAAAGAGTAGATAAATAATTCACCATTTAAGTAATGAGCAAATCCTAATCCAGGTGCTTGGGACATGACTCTAACCCAGAGTGCAGGAGGGAGTGGGCAGAGTGTTCCAGGGCTCCAGACACTGGAAGAAGGACAGTCAGCATGCTTCGGACTTGGCCAAAACATCCATACCAAGTTTCAGAGGAACAGAAAAACCCAGGCAAAATAAAGAAAAGAAATTAAAATTAGGCAAATCCTAGAGAATGAAAAATAAAAAGACAATCTTGAAAGCAAGCAGAAAAGCAATACCTTGTGTAGGGTGACACTATGACAGGAAAGGTGGAAACTTCTTGCCAGAAACTCGGGAGACAAAAGACAAAGAAGTGACATCTGTCAATCAAGACTCTACCTCTGATAAATACATCCTTTAAAATGAGCAAACCAAAAACATTTCCAAGTAAAGAGAAACAGAACAATAATTACCTATAGGTTTACAGTGCCAGAAATACAGAAGGAAGCCTTGTAGGCTGAAGGATGAGACTCAAAGGAAACTGATGCGCAGGAATGCGGGAAGAGCCCCGGAAGTGGTGAAGGCACAGGGAGATGTGCAGGGGTGCTCGCCATTCTGGTCGCAGTGTGCTTGCATTCAAGAGAGCAAGATGTTTCGTATCCCTGACAACAAGTTTTGTTTTGTTTCTGTACTGGGTGAGACTCAACTCCAGGTAGAAATTACCTGGAACACCCAAAGCAAGTTTGAATAAGAATGCACAAGGTTGCAAGATTCATTCCACCTCCAGCCTAGAGTGACCCTAAAAGTACATTACTAAGGCAGTGTTCTTCTGACTTAGCATTGACAAATTTATTAACAGAATAAGGTACTTAGCTGGCCCACATATATGCAGCGCATTCATTTTTCAATAATATAAGAGGATTCAAAGAATAAAGGACAATTTTTTAAGCAAATAGTGTAGAAGATAGAAATTCACATGGGGAAACAAAACAAGGCAGCTGACTTCTACTTTATGTTCTACATGACATGAAAAAAAAAAATAAGACCCAATACAAAAACAGTAATCATTGGTGATTCCAGTAATCATTTTAAATGAGTAGCTAGGTAACCCCCCAAAAAAGAAAAGAAATATTAAGCTACACCACGGATCAAATATACTTAACAGATGCTTGAGAACATTCCATCTGACAACCACAAAACACACATTCCTTTCAGCAGCTCAGCTATGTTCTCCGGTATTGTATTTTAGGCCATAAAGCAAGTCTTAACAAATATAGTCGTAATCTAAATAATTTTTGCCTCGTATCAGGACATCATGGGATGAAACTAGAAATTAACAGCAAGTGAAACTATGTGAAGGATGGAATTGAAGAATTCATTTTTGAATGATAAGTGGGTCACAGCAGAACTTGAGGAAATTTAAAAATTCTTAAAGGTAGATGAAAATGGAAACCCACAATGGCAAGTAGAAATGTGGAAACAACACCCAGGATTTGTCATGTATATCTACGAGCACTGATTGGGATCATTCCCGATTTCTGTGGGCATAGGGCTTGCATGAGCTAGGCAAGCAGGAAGTGCAGAGGGAGAAGGCTTGTCCACTGGGGATTGGGTCATGAGTGAGCAGCACCGTGACCAGGCGGGAGCAGCTGGCACTGAAACAGGAGCTGTTGCCCGAGCAACTGACAAGATAAACTATACTAGCTGGGGGAGGGGCAATATTTTCGGCTGCAATATCGGAATGTCTTGGATATCGTAAAGGCAGTTCTAATAGGTAAGTTTCAGCCTGTAAGTGCCTACACAAAAATCTAGAGAGAACTCAGGTCAGGAACCTAAACTGCATTTCAAAGTCTTAGAGAAATAAGAACAAACCAAAATCGAATCTAATTGAAGAAAATAATTAATAAAGATCAAAGCTAGAATTGATGGCATGGAGACTAAAAGAACAATACAAAGGATCAATTAAACAGAGCGAGCACTTTGAAAACATGAACAAGATTGATAAACCCTTAAGCAGGCGGGCCAAAGAGGGAAGCTCCTAAGTAATTCTATCAGAGGAGAAGGGGATGTTGTAGCAGACACCACTGAAGTTTGCAGCATTGCTAGAGGCTACTGTGAAAATCTCATTCCAATAAACTGGAAACCCTGGAAGAAACAGATAAAGGTCTATACACTGGTAGCCTACTAAAATTAAGCCAAGAAGATCTAAAAAACTCAAAGAAATTGGTAATAAGCAATGACATTGAAGAAGCAATTTAAAGTTTCCCAGCAAAGAAAAGATCAGGACCAGAAGGGCTCACTGTGGAATTATGTCAGGCTTTTAAAGAACTAACACAAATGTCCCTCAAACTATTGCCTGAAACAGAAATGGAAAGAATGTTTTGAAACTAATTCTATAAAGATAGTATCAGCCTTGTATCAAACCTGGATAAGGAAACAGCCAAACTTAGTAAGTAATGATCTTGATGCAAATAGATGTAAAACTCCTTAATAAAATACTTGCAAACTGAACTTATGAATGCACTAAAACAGAACCGACTGTAATCAAGTTGATTTCATTCTAGATATGCAAGCGTGGTTCAGCCAATGGAAGTCAGCAAATGTAATGCATCCTCCAAATATGATCAAGGATTAAGATCACTAATCACTTTAATGTATATAGAATATAAATGTTTTTATACAAGATTTCTATAAAATTCAGCACTGCTTCCTGCTATGAGGAACTGAGTATGGAAGGGTAGTGCCTGGAGATAATAATGGTTATGTGTGACAAGCCCATAGCCAGCATCGTCCTGAATGGAAGGAAAATCTTACAGCCTTTCCTGTAAGACCAGGAACAAAGAGGTGCACTCTTGCCATTCCCGCTGAATGCAGTAAATAAAATTTTAGAAAGAATAATTAGGCAAAAGAAAGAAAGAAAAGAGATACAAACAGGAAAGTAAGAAATCAAGTACCCTGACATACAGACAATATGATCATTCTATACCAAAAAGACCAAAAATATTCCACCAAAATAAACTTAGATGTGGCAATTTCAACAAAGTAGTATGATGCAAAAATCAACATTATGAATCAATAGCTTTCCTATATACCAATAATGACCTGGCTGAGAAAACATTGTGAAATAATTCTTTTCAGAATGTTTTCAAAACAAATTACCTAGAAATTAACCCAACCAAAGAGGTGCAGGAGTTTGAAAATTATAGAACCATACAAATTGCAGAACACAGAAGGAAATTGCAGAAGATATTAGAAGATAGAAAGATCTCCTATATTCATGCATCAGCAGAATTACTATTAGTAAAATGGTGATATTACCAAAGGCACAGGAAATAAATGCAAGAATCAACAAAAGGTGTATCTGTAAAGAAAATGAAACCAAAAACATACTGAAGATATAGGCTAAACATCGGTAGAAAATCCCTACCACTTGCACTTCTGACAGAGGACTAGTATCCACCATGCATAAAAAGAACATGCGTGCATGCACACACACACACACACACACGCACACACACACACACCAAGAAAAAGTAAGCAGCCTAATCAGTACATGGTAAAATGTATTAGACAGAGGATTCATAAAGTACAGATGGACAATAAACACAAGAAAATGTTCAATATCTTTAGCCATTAAGGAAGTGCAAGTTGTAAAGTTCGCTGAGATTCTGTCTCACTGCAGCCATGACGGCTATCCTCACGAATAGTAAAAGCAACAAACACTGGCTGAAGTTGTGGAGGAAATGAAACTCTTCTGTACTGATGGTGGAAATGTGAATTAGCACAGTGTCATAGACCTCCACATGGAGACTCCTCAGGAAGCCACAGAGGAGCTACCACTGGGTCCAGCTGTACATGGGACTGCTTCAAATATTCCCAAAGGACAAGTGCATGGAAAGGACACCCACACACCCATATTTATTGCAGCACCATTCACTATAACCACGACATGGAACCAAGGAGGGTGCTTACCAGTTAACGAATGGATAAAGAAACTGGTACACTGACACAGTGTAGCCAGAGAGAAGAATAAAATTATGCAACTGGAGATCATCCTATTAGGCAAAGTCAACCAGACTCAGAGAGCCAAGTATTACATGTTTTCTCCAGTATGTGAATCTAAAAATGTAGATGGCATGAAAACAGAGAGCGATGATTTCTAGACAAGAGAATTGGACTAAGAAAAAAGAGTGGAAAGGAAGGTTATATGGGGTAGATATGATTAAATACCACATTATATTGATGTAGGGAGATACCACATTGAAATACAATATTTAAAAAAATTAACAGGCATTAATAAAATGTATTCTAAAAGTCTGACCACCACTCAACACAGATAAATCAAAATGAGGTATTAGTACACACCCACCCAAACGTCCTCAATCACAGGACTGCCAGCATCTGTCACTGGCACAGCGGCTGGTGTCCCAGAGCCAGCCTGCGCTGGTGACAGTGCAGATGAAGAACTACACAATGACATGCGAGGGCAGACAGGCCTACAGCCACCAGCTCCCAGAAGCAGGCCTTTCCGTGTCAGTAATCGGGCTGGGCCTGGGGATCTCTTGGGGGAACTGGGTCTAAACGTTAAAAAGTAGAATGATCTCATTTCCAAACTTTATGTGACAGCAGACATAGTGGCTTTCATGTACTTCATTCAGCATTGTCCTCTTACGCGCATTTAGAGATGCTCTCTTCTGAGGATGTGTGTAATGGCTCACGATGAAACGTCTTCTAACCTTCCAAGGTGGCGCCTTCCCCTGTGAATTCTGGCTCATCCTAAAATACGTGATGGAAAACCTGTGCTCATCTACATTTTCATGAAAAATATTTTCATTATTTTGGATCTTCATATAGTTGGAGTGAAAGCCCAATTTTTTAAAATTCTAACCAGATGGTCAGATTAATAGGGGAACCTGACATTTGAAGGATATTTACAGAGAGCCCTTTTGTAAAATGAAGACTCATTTTCAAAATCAAATTATCTCTAGTATTGTACTTCACACAATGTATCCTATTCCACAGACGTGAGACTGCAGAATAGGCGGAGCAAGCCTTCCCACTCCATCTTTGATAAACTAGGACACGAAGATATGAACACCGCGTCAGCCACCATCTAAGGTCTTTATCCTGGTGGCATTAACATCCCACACACTAGATACTGGAGGCTAGGAAATGGCTGGATAATTTAAGAATTATCTCAACATATTAGAAAATAACAAAGCAGAATGAGAACTAAGTGCTGATGGGATGGCTCAGTTTTGAGTGCTTGCCTAGAATTCATAGGGCCCTGGGATGAGACTCCAGTAAAACTCCACCACCACCACCACCAAGAAAAAGAAACCAAGCAGACCCCTTAGTCTAAATCCAGAGACTAAGATTAAGATCCTAATCCATCCCCTCATTTTCCTTTGGGGAAACTGGAAGACAAAGCAGTTAGTTACTATTCAGGAACACGGGAGCACAGTTTAGAGTCCAATCACAGCAATTTATTAGCCTAAGTGATTATTATCCTTGTCTTCTCCTGCTGTATGTGTTTTAAATTTTTAATTCCTGCACTAAGATATTCATTGTAGATTTGTATTTTATTGCCAGAGTCCTTGAATCTATTTCAAATGCTTATGATGAATAAATGATGTTACTTTATTTAGATGCAGCTTGTACTCTACCTGAACTCTTCTAGCATCTGATGCATTTTAAGCTAAACATAGCCTTAACTTTCATTTTAGGGAGTAGACTGATTTTTTTTTAAATTTGTTAGGCTGAGGCCAATTATTCATAATGACATGTGCAATAAGGCAGCAGTGTACCTCCCTGTGGGTCAGGGCTCTAGGCTGTGTCCAGGGTGGTGTGGAGCGTCTGGCACAGCTCCAAGGCTGACACCCAGTCTGTGACAGGACAAGGGCCACTGTAGCACCTGTGCAGGAAGTCACAGGGCCCAGGAGCACGGCCTTGGTTATGGCACAGGGCGACCTCGATGTTGATCTGTCGGTGGCAAAACTGCTGGTGTCCCAGAACCACCCCTCACTGGTGACAGTAGAGACGGAGAACTACACAATCACGTCAGAGGACAGACAGGCCACAGCACACCCCACTCACACTGAGGCTTATAATAAACACTGCCCCAACCCCTCATTTGTATCCACAGTGTGTTTTTTATGCAGATGCTGCATAGAAGCTCTGGGAGGCCATGAGGACCTCAAGATTATTCAACCACAAGCGAGATGTTCACTATGAGAGGCCAGCAAGACAGTGATGGGGGAGGATTTGGGGAGCTACAGCCAGTGTCTATCTCAGTAGTCATTTTTAGCACAGTGAAAGGCACTTTCATCATGAAGCTAATGCTGACTGACACTGAGATGCATTCGGGAACTACCTGTACCTTTTCATACCAAATAGCAGCTGCACCCTGAGCTGACCAGCCCACACGCCCACCTGGGCCATCCAGGGCGAAGGAGCCTGTGGCCTGTCTGTCCTCTGATGTGATTGTGTAGTTCTCCGTCTCTACTGTCAACAGTGAGGGGTGGTTCTGGGACACCAACAGTTTTGTCAATGACAGATCAACATCTAAGTCACCCTGCACCATAGCCAAGTCCTTGCTCCTGGGTCATATGACTTCCTGCACAGGAAGGAAAACACACAGCGCCTGCCTTCTGCGAAGTTCATTTTCTCAGGGACTGTCCCTGTGTTATATGCAAGGCTTCTGAGCCCCTCAGGGATTGAGCGCTGGCCCCCATTTACGCCAACATCCTCCTGACTCCAAAGCTCGCTCCCTCAGTACCCCCTCCCCTTTCTTCTGTACACCCTCCCTCACGGGTCCTTATCTCAGTGCCCTGAGCCTGCCATCCTCTTCCCAACCCAGTCCCCTCTTCACAAAGCAATTATTTCATCTTCCTCCTAGTCAATTTCCCCTAAGTATTATGGGAAAAGTTTTCAGCACTAAATTGAAAAATTAATAGTTTTCACTACAGCTACATTCACCTTGCTTTCCAACTTCCCAGGCCCTGACCTAGTTTGTATGTGTAGGGACAGTGGTTTCCAAGGTGCCCTCAGCAAGAAGTCACCCTTTCCCCTGCTGAGGTCTAAGTCAGCTGTGGGAACCCTCACTGTGCAACACACAGGATAAGGTATGTGCTGTGGAGAAAACCCTTCCCAGTGCTTCTTTAGGATGTCACCATGGCAACAGAGCTGTTACTCAACTGTATCTGCCATTAAAGTCATCAAGAATACCTTATTCTTTAAATTCAAAGGAATCTTTATTTTTTTTTTTTTTTTACTTTTTCCAAACAACGCATCTGAGAGCAGTCTGGTCAGAGGCCAAATGCAAAGGACTTTGAACTCGATTTTTTCTTTTGTGGCAATTCTACCCATGTAAGTTTCTACTTCTCTATTTCTATGCTTATACTTATAACAAATACAATTAATTTCTCTCAAAGGATTTGTTTTCCAGCTAAGATTTCCACAAGACATAAAAATGTCAACCATCTAATAGCATCCACAAGGTTTCAATTCTTGTTAAGAAATCTTTGTTTCTTCAGAGTTCACCACAGTGCCAGCTATCTTAGGCACCCTGGGGCTACTGGTCTGAGGGTGATATCTTCCAAAGGAAATCCTCATTCCTAAGCAACACAGGGACAAATCATCTCAAATCATCTTATGACTACATAAATATTTTCATATGTTCTGCCATCAGGTTCATAAAGTCTGAGGCACTAGAGCAGCAAACTGAAGGGCAGAGACAACATGACGTCCTCTGGTGACTCAGAGCCCTTTCCTGTACAACAGTTCATTCTGAGGACAGTAGCCATGGTGTGCATGTCTTTCAAAATGCACTCTCAATTTGTCTAGGGCTCTGAATTTCCATCCCGGGTCTTCTTATGCGCCATCCCTCCTAAGAAAGGAGACACGAGCTGCTTAGAGCACAAAGCAAGAGGTTTCCTGAGTAAGAGCAAGAGGAGACAAGGAGTGCAAAGCCAGAAGAGCCACCTCACTTACTGCCCAAACAGATGTTTTTGAGAGCAAAAAGAACATTAGTAGTAATTAGACAATTCCAGCAGGCATAATTCGGGCCCCAGCAGGACAGCTAGCAGGTACAGCAACTCTAGGCCGCCTAAGTGTGAGAACTCTGTAAATAAGCATTCAATTCCCAGCAGACCAAAAGGCAAGGGGAAGCTGGCGACATGACTCTCATTGTAATAGAAAAGAAAACCTGTGCTGCATTTGCCGAGTTCCTTCTGGCAGGAACGAATCGTCCAGAAATTCATAGAAGGTGCCCTTAATGCAGCGGGTATACAGCGCGATGTCTGGAGACTTATACTCTTAGGTCCTAGCTACACGGGTGACATCATAGATGGAAGCACGCGTGTGCCCATGCAGGTGTGCTTGAGTCCTGTGCTGCTTGAGCTCTGTTCTGAAGCATCTCAGGCAGGAGTACGTCGCTGCTGTTTCTCCCTATTGTCAGTCTGTGCCTGATAATTTGCCAGTTTCTCAGGAGAAAGCTCTCTGTTAGCAACAGAATGTGATTCTGACCCCTTTGGGATGCCCCCTTAAACTTCCCAGCTCTGCTTCCACATCCATTGGGATATTTTTCACTGTGATTTGGGGCACTGTATCTTCAAACGTTTTGTCTCTACCATTCGGTAGCATCTGGAGAATATTTGCTGAAGTATTTTAGCATTCTACTTGTTAGACCATAAATAAATATAAATTGGAATATTTCCATTCAAAATCAATAGACATCATCAAATAAATACATCTGAAGGCCCAGTGAGGTTTAACCAAGCCTACTGACTTACACAATTTTACAGACCTGTATTTTGAACTAAGGATAATTTTTCAAGAAATCTGACATTCTAAAATGCATGCAAGTGTCTGCAATTATTTGAAGCTACATATTCTTTTAGAATAAGAAAGCTGACACATCTTCCTCTTGGTTGTGATTTCTTGAAGCAAGTGGTAAGCCTGAGCTAGATACAACTGAAATTACGACCAAGCTCAGCTGGAAACCAGCTAAAGAGTGCAGAGAAAGTGAAGGGAGGTGGGGTCCCTGTCCACACCTCACATGCTAAGAACCCCACAATGGATGGATGGCCAAGAGAGGGAGGGCAGCAGGTGGGGAGGGGCATGAAAAGAAGATGTGCTGTGTCCGGGTACAGCTCCTACTAACGGACACAGTTGCTGCATCTCCCACAATCCCATGCCAATAAAAACAAAAATGAAATGAAAGAATTCCACTGACAAGTTGAGACAGTGCCAAACAAGCCTGGGAGGGAGTACCAGGGATAAACAGCTAAAGCCTAGCTAAACCCCAGGAAAGTGGCTGCTTACATGGGGAACATGGGGTGAGAGGCCTGGGGCCTAGGCTGTGGTAACAAAGCACTCAGGCTGTGCACTCTGTACGTGGCTCTGGCCCTGCATGTTGACGTCCCTACGCAGTTCACTATATCCTGCAATCCCATGCCAACTGTCCCTATGCAATTCATCCTGTGGAATTGTCTAGCAAATGATCATCTTGGGGTGGAGGAAGCACAGAAGCAGGAGGGGCTGCACAGGAAGACAGGGAGTTCTGGGGCAGAGGGCAACACTGGGCCCCAGGCCTCTGCTCACTCTAGATGTGCTTGGACCAAGAGCACAAATTATGGGGTTAGGGTCCAGGGCCTGAGCGCTTTGGTTCTGGTTGTCTGTGGCCAGTGTGAGGGCAGCAGCAGGATTTAGTAGATGGGGATGGGGATGATTTCAGGTCACTTCTTGCAAGGTGGCAGAGACAGCTCTGCAGTGTGATGCCTGGTACCTCCTAGGGTCATCTGGCTTCTCTCCTGGCCTTGCCCAGGTCCTCCCCAAAATGTACACAGCCCTTGCTTCACTTCAGGTGAAGCCCTGGGTGCTCTATTGAAATCAGATGGAGGAAGGAGTGCAGCATGGAATGCTGATCTGAGAGGCAGGGAGCAAAGGAGAACGGAGACCAGCGGCAGAGAGGGGCCGCTTCTGCTGAGGGCACCGGAAAGAGACCCGAGCAGTCAGGAGGGGCAGGGACAACAGCAGCAGACACAGCTGGGAAGAGTCCAAGCTGTCTCGGCCTCAAGTGTGACCAGGAGATGAGAAAGGAACTGAGCAGAAAACTCTCCCTCAGCTGTGTGGTGACATGAGAGCCGAGTGTGTCGGAGAGGGATGTGCGCTTGGCACAGATGACACCACATGCCCGCTTTCTGTGAGGCATGTGAGACACGAGGAAGGCGAAGGAGGCCAGGCCATGTGTCACAGTGGAGGGTGATCCAGGAGCAGTAACACAAGAGCTCAGACCATGGTGGTCTGGGCTCTGCAGCAAGGGGACCAAGAGTGGACTGTGCCCTGGTGCATGCCTAAGGGGCACTGTGGAGCGCCTGCACAGGGATGCCTGCCTGGTGAACAGTCTATGGACCGGCAGGCGGGACCAGGGGAGACCTGGATGGGCCTGGAGACCTGCACAGCCCACGGAGTGAAGGTGCACAGAGACAGATAGGAGGCTGGGCCCAGAAAAGTGAGTCCACAGGCTGTCCCGGGGATACCAAGGCCCCTGGTGTTGCACGGGGACAGGTGGCAGGGAGAGGACCCCTGTCCTGATTGCGCAGTCAGCTGTTCAGGGCATCCTCCACTCCACTCTGGACGCAAAGGGAAGTCCATGTAGAGGGCTGATGTTACCTTCCATTACACTCAGAGAGCTGCTTGTGAGACCCGGCTGTTGGCTTTCAGCCACCACATTTGAAGTGCCATGTTTTAAAGTCTTGATTATGCTCCTTCACCAGAAAGCATCTGCGTGGGCTTTGCTTCGACAGTGTTCAGGTCCCTCTGAGAGTCACAATAGGGTCTTGGCTCAGTTCCCATAGTGCGGTGGGTACGTGACAGGCTCCACTGACACCCAGGCTCTACCCCTGACCCTGCACGCTGGTCATCGAGATCAGCATATGGCCCTCCTAAGGCAAAAGGTGGACACTGGGATTAAAAGTGGGCCAGGAATCAGCTTCAGCGTGAACGGGGACAGGTGGCAGGGAGAGGACCCCTGTCCTGATTGCGCAGTCAGCTGTTCGTTTGTGTTTTCCTGGGACGTGTGCATCACTGGCACACTGGCCACAGAGCTGTCCTTCTTGGTCCTCATACATAAGTGATCACCACAGCCAAGAACAGTGCATTCCAAAAACGGATGGGATTTCAGGAGGAAAGAAAGGACATGCAGATCAGCAGGGAGCTATTGCGGGAGGAGAAAGCATGTTTGCCATTCACATTTTGTTGTAACAGTCAGGGTCCAACGTACAAATCAGTGGGGCAAAACTGTACCTGTTACCTATAGATGCTTCTGTTCAGGGAAGGAAAAAATCCTCAAGATGCGCATCATAGCCTCGTTTCTTCTCTGTAAAAGTCTGCACACCGTGGCAGCTAAGTACAATGTAAATAGAATTATTAGACAAAGAAATAATCATTTAAGGATAGTTTGCCACTTATTTTGCACAGAAGAAAAGAGTTATTGTCTAAGGGGAATCTATTCCTGATATTTTGGCGCATATGTTCTGAATGTCTATTTATTTTCTTTCTCCCACTTGCCCTCCTAGGGATTCTAGGAGCACAAATTTGTAGCCAGAAATCATAACCTTTGCAAAGATCATGCATCAGCCTCACCAACCTCTGCACAAATGGCATTAGGTGTTTTAGGTAAATAACTAGTTAGGTTTCTAATTATATGGATAATTACTGTAAGTGTATTCTAATATGATACATAAATTTATAAGAATAATGTAATGTAGAATATGATTAATATTAAAAGTTTCATTCAAAAGCCAAGTAGTACATGCAAAAAGGCTCAACATCATGAATCTCCAGGAAAACACAAACGAAAACCACAATGAGGCACACCGCACTAAGTGAGAATGGCTGTTTTCAGGAAGACAGAAGATCAGGTGCTGGAGAGACTGTGTACCCTGTTGGTGGAAACGTGAGCTATTGTACCCAGTATGGCAAACAGCAGGAAGCTTCCCCAAAATTGAATCTACTGAGGTTCCGCGTGATCCTGCAGTCCCTCTTGGCCATGTGTCCACAGGAAATGAGGTAAGTGCATCCCAGGGGCATCTGGATCACAACACCAGTGGTTCACAGCAGCCAAGAAGCAGGAACCATGGAAGTGTCCACTGGCTGAGGAGTGGACGAAGAAAGCGTGGTGCATGCCCATGGCGGGAGCCTTGTCACTGGAGATCACAGCTGCAGAGCAGCCAGGACCTAAGGAGAGCCAGACTTTGCACCCACCAGAAGGCAAGGAGGACAGTCCAGAGCAGACTCTAATGTGGTGGGGTGGGTGCAGGAGGAGGCTGGTACACTGAGAAGTGCCTCAGGGGACACAGTTCCTGGTCCAGCTGGCATGAAGGGGGCAGGGTGGGCCCTGTGCCGGGCTCCTGTCCAGTCATTCCAGCCTCTGCAGTGCAGGTGCTGCAGTTGGGGGCCGAAATCACAGCGGCACGTGGACCCCTCTCTTCAGCGGACTCAGGACTGCCTGATTTGCGTACCTGGCTCTCCACTTCGGCAAATTCACTCCAGTGCATAAAAGGCAGCGAGTCCTCCGACCCAACTAGCAGACGATCAGGCTTAGCCAGGCTTACGGTTTCCACTACAGAAATTTAGGGATGGCAGAGAAGGAAAGCACCCTTCAGTTCCCCAGCACCCAGCTTCCCAAATCCAAGATCAGGAGAAGAAAAAGCAGCTCAGCCTATGCAAATTATTTCCCTGGGGACAAAACAGACAAACCCCGTAAACTTGGCTGGCAAGGATTCTGGACTCCAGGGATCATTACAACTTCGGCGGTTACTGAAATTCAGCACCACACGAACTCATCCTGCAGCCACAGTAAATAAGCAGAGACCATGGCTCCCAAGCCAGTGGCTCAGCAGGGAGCCCAAGTGAACCCACTCTGCCCCAGGGGTGGCCTGTCGTGACAGCGCCCTCAGCCCCAAACACAGCCAGATGCTGCCTTGGAAACAGATGCTGCGTGCAGGCTGCTAAATGCCGCATCACAGTCATCTTCACCATATTTTTTAATGTATTTAGGACAAGATCTATAGGGTCTACTGGGTCTACAGGGTCTACTGGGTCTACAGGGTCTATTGGGTCTCGCTATGTAGACTGGACTCAATGATTCTCATGTTTTCAGCCTCCTAAGTGCTGGGTGGGAATTTCGCACGACCCACCAGGCTTCCCAGATCAGTGAGTATGTGGTGAGTCTGAGGGAGAGCCATTGGCTTCTTCGCACATGCGCTACCCGGATCCCCGCCCCCAAGCCCTCCAAGCCAGTGACCGGCCTGAAACCTCAGGACCCACTCACCAGTACATCCCTGGATCCCCTACCCTAAAGCCTGCTGAGCGAGTGGGAATTTCCCCGATTCCCTGGTCATCAAAGTTCAGTGAGTGTAGAACTCCAGGCCCACCATACCGGAGAGACATTTCCCAGGGATTCCCTGCCCCCCACCCCCCGTGGCCCGGTGAGAGCTCCAGGCCCACCATGCCAGAGAAACATTTCCCAGCCATTGCCGGTCCCACCCCATGGCCCCAGACCCAGTGCAGGTAGGCCTGGAGTGAGAACTCCAAGCCTGCCACACCGGAGGGACATTTCTCAGCGATTCCAGGTCCCACCCCATGGCCCAAAACCCAGTGCATCCTGGCCTGTGAGGTGAGGGCTCCAGGCCCGCTGCACAGGAGGGACCTTTCCTAGACTTCTCGGGTTCCAGCCTGTAGACCCAGACCCAGCACAGGCTGGCTGACCCAGTACAGCCTACTCGGTGAATAAAATCATCCACTATCCTTTTGTGAGCCCAGAAGACCCATCAAAGCCCAGGCCCGCCCACCTAGAGAGCAACCTGCCTGACACAGGAGGGCTGACCCCAGCAATTTTCCGGATCCTTGCCCCAAAGCCAGCCAAGGCAGTGGGAATTTTCATTACTTGCTCTGCATCCCAGTTCGGTTCATGCTCACCTGACCAGGGAACCAACAGAGGGGAAGCACAGGAGCTGAACACAACAGCTAGATCCAGGATAGGCATACCTGGATAATCTCAAACTTAATAGACTGGCACCTGAATCTCATAACAAGCTAAGGTTATACCTGCACCAAAGCTCTAAACCAAAGGTCAAAGGTCAGTGCTATACAAAATGACAAAGACA
>PVKA01003986.1:0-103700 GCA_004027165.1 Ctenomys sociabilis | reverse complement strand
GCAGCTTCTTCGGCCTCCGGCTTGGATCCTTCGCTTGCATCGTGGACTCTTCAGTCTACCCTCATAGTACCATTAGCTGACAAATAGAGACTTGTGCGGTCAGTGAGCTTCAGACCTTGGGAGTGAATCCTTCAGCCTGAGGCGTGCGGCCGCCCTTTGCACACTTGCTCATCTGGCTCTGCGGCTGTCGTAAGCCAGTCTTGTAATTCCTTTTCTTGTGTTGATATCTGTTCCTTATATCTGTTCCTCTAAGCAAACCTAACTAGTACAACATCCTTCTATAAATGCATAAGTTGTTCTTTATTTTTTATTCATTTTAATGAGAAAAAAAGATAAAAATGAAATAGTTTCATAAAGGGTTAGTAGGATAGTTACAATAATTAATACATTGCATATTGTCTTTGTAAGAGTTATCCAGAGGACAACATACAGACTTAGCTTTGTCTAAACAACATTAATACAAACCTTTCTTTTCATTGAATTAAGAGAAAGTAGCTATATATGTATCCTACCATTTACATTTCACAACAAAACGGCCCTTTTATACTTTTGTAAAGTTAGTAACACCTGACACTAGCTACTAATAGTTGACCTTAACCACACAGGATGTTTATCTCAGGACTGAGGTACCTTGTTTGCTTTAGGCACTGAGGCCAAGTCCCACCTATACACATTTGATCAGTTTCCTAGCTTTGTGCCTCCCAACAGATCCCGCATTTTTGTTTTGCTTTGTTAGAGATGGGTGTTAAATTGCAGTTAGAGAAGCTGTTTTGGAGAAGTCTTTAAATTGAAGCCAGTTCAAAGACTATAGGTACTTGAATTCAACAGGACCAAAAATTAGAGAGATGGATGGACTAAAAGGATTGCAATATTTTGGCCCTAGCCCCTCAAGGTCAGTGAGGACTCAGGATATAAGAAAATCTCTGCTATGACATCCTGTAACCCATGTTGTCGCAAATTTTCTGATCAAGGAGATTATGGGGCCACAGAGGAAAGTGATCAACTGTATATAGTGTGCCTAAGAAGATTTTTCTCTCACCGTGAGAGAAAAAATTCTCTCAGGCTTTCACAGACAGCAAATTGATCAAGCAATGGCCGTGACTCATCCAGATGGCTGACACTGACAAAAAATCTACAAGGTGCTGTACATAGTTCCAGGGTAAATCCTGAGGGGATCTGACCGACCTTGTCAGATAGCAAAAGTTGTATTTTTGGTTATACAGGTCTTGCTTTAACTTTGTCTTAACTACCCAGCAGTGACCACAAGGTATAAAAAGTAATGCCATATTAATGCGCTGAACTGTAAAAGGCTCAAGTCAACAACTTCTGACAATTGCCAGTTGTGCTGCTGACAACTCACTACTTTTATGGACTATTGGACAAATTTCTCTCTTTATTCTGAGCTTCCTCTAGGTCTGGTCACCAGCCCTAGCACTAGTCTTATCTCCTGTCCCTCTGGGCTCTCATTCTTCTCCTGCAAGCACCTCCCCAGTACTCAGTCCTAAAATAACCACTTTGCTTGAAATAGTTTTAGATTTCTAAAAAAAATTGAAAAAAAAAATACAGAGAGTTCCCACATACCCCTTCCCACTTCCCAGGCACTGACGTCACACACCACCTTGATCTGCCTGCCCACAGTTAGGGACCTAATGCTCATATAATTCTCTGCCCTGAACTTTACTGGGATTTCAGGAGGCTTTCCCCCCTTGTTTTCTGTTTCTCTTCCTAACAGAATTTTACCACATTAAAGTCTCTGTAGCATCACAAACATGTCCAGAGCCTGCGTCAAATCCATAGCCATCTGTGGCTACCTTTCTCTGTCTTCATAAGCTCTTGTTTTCCTCCTTATATGCCAGCTCCCGGAAAGCACTCAGATCACCTTTGGGAATTCTGCTGATGACTCACTTATTACTAAAAGCAAGAGCAACTTCTTTTCTCTGAGCTCTATGGCTTTCCTGTACAATTGACCCCCTTCTCACAATTTCCAAGGAACTTCACATGAATAACTGCCATTTTCCCCTTGAGGTATTATTTCCTCTTTCTGCTTCTCTACCTCCTCTTCTTCTTCCTCTTTCTAACCCTCTTTTCTTCCTTTCCTTTTCTATTTCTGTGGAATTCTCTTTCTCCTGCCTCAAGTGTGGTCTATAATTCCCTTTCTTCTCAATCTTACTGAGATCTCATTTCCTCAGTTAATTAATAGGTCAAATGGCGCTCAAACATAGATCCACCCCTGAAGTCTCCCTCAAGTATTATAGCATCAAATCTGATCTGAAACAGTCACTGGTCGAGTCACAGTAAGCTCCAGTGTGGCTTCCCCATCTTTCTACTCTACTCACAGTCATTCTCTGGGTGGCAATATTCCCTGGCTCATCCAGGATTGGCTTGGGAGTTCAGACTGTAGCTAAATTGAACATGCATAGGCTAATGCACACACTAAGCAGCTGATCACGCAGTGGTTTCCTTCTATTCTCAGTGATTTTGACTGCAAGCCCTAGGCACAGAGCATCACTCAAGTCAGACCATGAGGTCTCTTCCCCTTGGCCTTTGCATTCCCTTATATGCACACAACCACAGTGATTATAAGAACTGGCACCGAAAATTTGCAGCAAGGTTGAGGACAAGGTGGCCACATGTGCACTGCTGAGTGGCCTTAGGGGCGCGCTTGTCACACTCTGTGCTTTGCCTTCCTTCTGCATGGAAGGGCCTTTACCTGAAGACCAGCCAGTGCTCATTCATCCTCTCTGGCTTAGTCTAAGCAGTCTTTTCCCTGCATAGGCTTGTGTGAGGCTCAGTCCCTTCTTCTCCAACTTAAGACTAGATGGTAGTACTGAGTCCCTGTGGGGGGTATGTCTGCATGACTGTGGTACCCCAATACCTTCAAGTATCTGTCAGGAAAAGCACCCCAATGAATGTTGGCGAAGTGGGCACAAGGTTGGATAGATAAACACTTTGCAGGTGCCAGAATGTCAGGTAAAAGGAACAGGAGGAAGCTGCTTGCTGTCCTCAACCCTACAGATGTCTCGTGCTAGGGCTGTCTGCCTCCTCATGAGCAGGGTGAAGAGAAGTCAGAGCTTTATCAATTTAAAGCCAGCTAATTTTATTTTTTTCGTGTCTCAGAGCACATGCCAATTTGGGGCATCAGCCTCATTTGGGAATCGGGAATTTCCCTGGCAGTCCGCCTCCAGTTTCACCAATAGGACCTACCTAGAAGCCATGGGGCGCCCCCTCACTTGACCTTCCCTTCTGGCTCTTGGTCTTCTAGTGCAAAAATCTCAGCACACACCCATTCACCCTGAGTTCATCCAGAAGATCCTACAGCCCCCATGGAGGGCAACACAGCAAGCGTGTGATAGGAGAAAACACTGGCTTCTTTGCTCTCCCTCTCCTTCTTTCTTTCCTTCCTTGCCTCCTTCTTTCTTTCCTTCCAGGAATGGAAAAATCACTTGATTAAAATCACACAGGGTAACAAGCTGTGATCTTCTTCTCTGCCAGAGTAGACTCATGTGCCTCGCTGGGTGTCTGGTCTGGACTGATGCGGCTTTATCGCCAACCCTAAGAATCCCCATGAGTCAGCAGTGGCCTGCCGCGAGGGAGGCAAAAGCAGAGCCCTAGGGAAATTCTTCTCCAACAAAGCAATGTTTTCATTAGGACTCTGGCTGGCTGTCACAAGTCACTGTCAACCCACAGGCCGCCTTAGTAAGGGACAGTTTCCGGGGCTAACCTTTATTCCAAAGAGTAAATGAATAAAAACAACATTGCTTTCATTTTTTCTTGCTGGAAGTGCTGAGCTGAATGCGACATATACAACTCAGGAGAGAAACTGACAGTTTGAGGAAAATAGCAGTGACAGAATGGCCCAAGCAGGCCTAGACTGTGTCACTGTATTTACCAAGGACAATGAACTAAAACTGGCATCCCAGTCTCGTCCTGCTGCCAGGACCTCATGCTTGCTCTGCATGGCTGCCACCCTTGCCCTACGTTCTTTCTGCTGGAGGGTGTATTAGATTCTTCTAATCACACCGCAGTGGAATGGCTTTGGTATTTGCTGTCTTGAAAATCTACCTGTATGGGTTGGGGAATGTACCTTGGTGGTAGAGCACACACTCAGTATGTCGAAGTCCGTGGGTTTAATTCCCAGTACAAAAAATTAAAACTTCCCTTGAGACACACAACAGTCTCTCCTGGTACTTACGCACTGTTTCCAGTGGGCCCCATCAAGCACTCACTTAAATATAGGCAGAGAAAGGTGAATAGTTGATCTACAAGTTTCAGAATCCTTGGCTAAATCCCCTGGAAATCTTTACCTCAGTGCAAGTTGAGGGTAGTGTGGTACTTCTGTCGAGGCCATTTGTGTTGAAGGCTTTCCTCTAAATTGAGGAGCTAGATGGGGTTGTGTTTTGGGGGTTTTATGAGGGGAAAAATATAATATAGGACACAGTTTATAATATTATTTTATAATGAATCACTCAAAGAATTATATACAAGTACAGGAAACCTGTCCACACACTAAACACTGAAGAATCCAGCTGAGGACCTGGAGTTCATAACAATGACCTCCACAGTACAACCGGAGGCCTAGAGCCCACAACAGTCTCATGCAGGTCTGCTTCATGGATCTGTGCTGGAAAGGAACAGAGGTCAGTGATGGAAGCTAGGAAGTCTATGCCACCAGGATGAAGGATCTATACTAGCAGGCTGAGGGATCTGAACTGGAGTTCAGGTGAGCACCAGAGCTCTCCCAAAAGCGCCACAACCATCCTCAACAACAGTGAGGTCCCGTGCTCCTCCTGATAAGGAAAGCCAAGTACCCATCAGAAAAGCCAATGCAACAAGCTTCTCCAGAAGGCTGAGAGATCCACCATCTTTCCCTCCAGAGCCAGGAGGCGATGCTCAAGAGGAGGACCAAAGCTCCTCTGAAGTTCCTTGGGAAAGCCAGCATGATACGGTCCTCCAGCAGCACAGGCCAAGAGAACTAGAAGCTCCCAACAGCATAAACAGCTCTTCTTGCTCTGGTTTATGCTGCTGGCAACAACCTGCAGGTGTGCCTCCCGCACTCAGCACCACGCTAGTTTAATTCAGCTGGGTATAAGTTGACCACCTGTTAGCAGTTCACTACAGGGGGCTTGTTTCTATGTAGTGGAATGAACAGGATGAAGAAGCCAGTGAATGGGAAAAGAGGAAGAGAAAGGAAGCATGCCAGTGTATCACACCTTCCGCCGAGGTCACTGGCTTTGCACTGCCCTATAACCCCAGGCCCTTCTGCTTTTTTCTTGCATCAGGGTCTCACTGAGTCATCTAAATTTTATTTGTGGTCCTGCTGTCTCAGCCCTCCAGACTGCTGGGATCACAGGCACGTACCGCTAAACCCAGTTAAACTGAGGGCTTCATCTGTGCTCATCCTGTGTCTCATTAGCTGAAGCAGTTCATAGAGGACAATCTCACTTGGCAGGAAGCCTCGAGCCCTGTCTTCAGGGAAGGTCTCCCCCACCGAAGGGGACCTTACCTTCCTCTATGAGGTAGCCTTTTCTTATTTCTGCTTCTTTTTTATTTTAAGGGAATAATAAGAGCCAATAAAAACAAGTTGGGGGCTACTACAGACTGCACAGAGTGGAAGGAAGTGTTGAAGACATCAGAGCTCTATTAACTGGAGGATAATTCATCCTTACTAAAGGCTACCACATCCATCAATTACTTTGACAAAACATGGTGGCATCACTCCAGTTTTTTTAATGTATTTATACAGGACCTACAAGGTCTCATTACATGGATCAAACTCATAATGATTCTCCTGTTTTCAGCCTCCCAAGCACTGGGATTACAGACACACGCCACCATGCCCAGTCTCTATTGCTGCCTCAGTGCACCCTGGGGGTGGGGCCAGCATGGCACAAGGAGGATTGAAAGTCAGTCCCCGCATCTGCCTAATCAGGTGCTTTAGTCCTCTGAGCTACCTGGCTGGCCCTAGCATTCCCGATTTGTTATGCTAATAGCATATAGATTTTTCCTTCTTAGATTTTTTTATTTCTTTCTTCTGAATTTAGGGTGAGATGAGGAAGCTGGGCTAGATGGAGAAGCAAGAACACTACAAATGCAGGTGCACAGGCATGGATGCTTGACATGCACAGATCACAAGATGCCTCTGCTCTCCAATGCATCAGTTCTCAGAATGTGAGGCAAACATGAGAAGGGTGATTACTTGCATTTTGAAGCTAGAAGCTATAAAACTACCAGTAGAGAAAAGTTCAACTCTGCAGCAGTTGTTCGGGCTGTAGAAAGACAGGTTATTTAGTGTAGAACAACCTCCAGGGATAAGGGTAGGCAGAAAATGGGGTCCGCTTAACTATAAGCAGATGCCTATGAAAATCCCCCACTGTGGAAGCTGGTGAATTGAATCCTGCCTTTTTTAAAATACAGTTTCAAATAATTTTAGTTGAACAGATTCAATAATGAGTACATTGCACGTAGTTTCCGTAGTGGCTTTTTGTTGTACAAGGTGCATACATGATACTTTATCTGCAAACACTTTAATAGGAGATGCCTCTAATCAACGAATTAAGAGAATGTCACTGTATACCTATCTTTAAGCTAAATTATATTACAGTTTCAATAATTAATACTTTTTATATGTTATCTTCCTAGTGGCTATCCATAGTACAAGAAGCAGACAGGTTATCCTGTCCAAACACTATTAGTGCAAATCTCTCTTCTCATTGAATTACCACATATTTATCCTACTTCTACTGTTTGTACAAACACAGAATGGTCCTTCTTTTGGTTCCCCTTTTTTGTTAAGTCGTGTCAAAGATGGGTATTCTCTTGTCATTGAGTTATTATAGGTGCTTGAATTCAGCAAAACAATCCAACACAGTTCAGCACTCCACAATAGTAGTGAATTATCCAAAGAAGTTGTTGACTAGAGCCATTTACAGCTCAGTATATTATTATAGCTTTATTTTACATACATCATTTTTATACTTTTCTACTGGATGGTTAAGACTGAGAAAAATAAAGGAGATTAGAAATATGACAGGTTCATTGAATGGGCCATACAGGAAAGAAATAGGTTGCATGAAGCAGAGTCAAAGACATATAGAGGAACTCAAAATCTCAATCACAAGTCTACAAAACCATTTGAGTGAAAGCAAAGACAGAGTTTCAGATCTTGAAGATGCTGGTGCAGCTAGTGAAAAGGTGAGAAAGGATCTCTTAGAAACAACTAGAATTCAGGAAAATATAATTTACCATCTGCAGGATGATGCCAAGATGAACAATGTGAAACTAAAAGGCATCAATGAGAAAGAAGGAGTCAACACAAATGATATAAAAACAATATATAGAGAAGTAATAGCAGAAAACTTCCCAAATATGAGGAAACAATCTGACATTCAGGTAACTGAAGCATACAGAATGCCAAATAACTTCAACCCAATTAAAAACACACTGAAATGTATAATAGTCAAGATCCCAGAAATACACTGACAAAGGATCTACAAAATAAGTTAAAGGGTTACAGGACAAACCCTGAGGGGACTTGATTGACCTCATCAGATACAAAAATTTCATTTTTTTGTTATATAGGTCTTGCTTTATCTCAGTCTTAACCATCCAGTAGAAAAGTATAAAAATGATGTATATAAAATAAAGCCATAAGAATCCTGCCTTTTTACTGATCATAGATGTAACCCATGGCTGGTCACCTCCTCCTAGTTCAATATTCTCACCTTCATACAGGGATAGTGGTACCTATGGCATGGGACACCAGTCAGGATGGACTGAAAGATGCCAAGAAGCACCTCACACAGCAAGACACCAAGCACAGGCTGACTGACCTGGGCTGGGTGCCAGGCACGACACCTGTGGCTCCACGATTCCAAGTTGTTGTAGTCACTGACTGAAATCCTGGCTGGACATTGGTCAGCAGCTTGGGGGGGCCCTGACGCTTACTACGGCCAAGTCCATCCATGCTGAGCATTTTGTGGTGAGGACTGAGCCAGGGGCTAGTGAACTCTCTCCCCACTGGGTGCCTGTACACTGCTCTAAGGCCAGACATCAGCACAGAGACCAGGCCACGGGCCTGCGGGTACTCGTGGCATTGATGTTGGAAGGATCAGCTTATACAAAAATCCTCCTGGAGAACAGCACACCAGCTGTCTTCCTCATTTGGTGTGTTGCAGGTTTTCTTGCCTAGGATTTGATTTTATTTTTCTGAGTACTGTATGTTTTCAATAAACCTAGAACCCTTTTCTCAGGGAAGGTGTCACCTACATAAGAGGAGATTGCCTTCTTCCACCAGGTAACTTTTTCCTATTTTTTCTTTTTTCTTTTAAGAGAATAATAATAAAAACCAATAAAAGCAATGCAGAATTTCAGAACAAGGTAATAAGAAATGAAAAATTGTTACATTGCATATTGTTATCTTCAAAGTAGCTCAGATTACCAGATATAGGCATGCAAAATTGATCACACAATTAAGTATTATAAAGGCAGGTTCATCTGTAGTCCTATAATACTTTATCCACTTTATCCTTAGCTTTCCTTTCCTACATAACTTTCATTTTTAAATTTTGTTTTTATCACTTTATTCTTTTCCCCAAATCATAGCTTTCTTCAGTTTCCTATGGTAAGGGTTTTTTGAAGTCCTAAAGCACATTCTCTTTTCTTTCAGGTATTTCCTCTGAGAGCTCACTTCTTATTGCAATATCTATCTTGTCCCCCCATCTGAGCACTTTGACAGTGAAGTTGTATTTCAGGAAAGGACTGGTTGGTGACAACAATAACCTCCCTACTATGTCTCACAGCACTTGCAGGAAGATGTGGGCATGACATGGAAGACAGAACCAGCAGAGGAGCAGGGTTACCAGGGACCTGTGTCTTCACTTACAAGGAGAAACACCAACAAGGCCAACATGGAAAGATGGCCATCACCCAGCAGAGATGGCTCGCTGGCTTTAGATCCCGCTTAGTAGTCCAGGCTGGGTTGGAGAATTGGTGGAAGAGATCTGGTGGCTCAAAAACAGTGCTCAGAGTGCCCACCAGGAGAAAGAGGAGAGCAGAGGGTTGGATGGGGCACAGCTTCACTTCACTACCATGGGAAGATCCAGGGCAGCAACTATGTGGGGAGAGGGTAGGGCAGAGGAGGAAACCCAGTTTGTGGAAAATTGATGAAGCACATCAATGTATAGATTCTCAAATCCAAATTCCTCAGCGTGAAGTGAGTGCTGCCTGCCAGTTCCACCTCCTGCTGCTGTCTCTTGTCACCTTTCCTCTCCGACCTTCCCTTGCTGTCTTGGCTTTGGCTCCCCTGTGGCCTGAAGTCTGGCTTCTCATGGTCATTTGCTCATATTTCTTTTTTTCCCATAATTTTGTTGAAGAACCAATAGCATGAGACAGTTTCAAGTCAAATTAGTAAGTCAGCTTCAATAATTAATAGATTGCATATTGTTTTCTTAGTGGTTATTTGTTATACAAGGTGCAGACTCCCATTTCAAATGCAAACTCCTCTGAGACTAATTTCTTTCTTTCTTTCTTTCTTTCTTTCTTTCTTTCTTTCTTTCTTTCTTTCTTTCTTTCTTTCGTTCGTTCTTTCATCTTTCCTTCTCTCTCTTTTTCTTTCTTCCTGTATTTTAGGGAAGGGTCTATGGGGTGTTCAGCATCTCACTATTAGATCAGACTTGCAGTGATTTGCCTGCTTATAGCCTCCCAAGTGCTTGGATTACGGGGGCCATGCCGCCACACCCAGTCTCAATTGTCTTCTCAGAGCGCCCTGCAGGTGGGCCAGTATGGCAGGCCTGGGGATGGAACATCCAGTCCCTGCACCTACCAGCAGATACTTTGATCTGCTGAAGTATTTGGTCAGCCCTTGTAGCAAAGTTTTATTAACTGTAGGAAAACAAATAAGCTCCACAGAGAGGCAACCTAAGAAAAGTAGCCTCAACTTATATACTAGAGTCTGCAGCTAACTGCAAGAATGAGTGAGACATAAGCCTTTTTTGTATTAAGCCAATATTGTTTTTCTTTTTTGTGCTAGAAATCCAAGTCAGGACCTCATCTTGCCAGGCAGATGTTGGCAACTAAGCTATCTCCTGAGCCCAAGCCAAGAATATTCAAGAATATTTTGGAGGTTGCTGTCAGCACAGAAAGACTTAGTTTATCCCTACAAAAACATGCAAGAAAACTTTGCCAAGTAAAATAGCACAAATATGAATTATTGCATTAGCAAGGAAGTGTAATGGTGATGTTACTCTACCTAACAGAAGACTGAACTCCTCCTCAGTGGGCCTACCTGGAAGGAGTCACATAACCAGCAGCAACACCCAAGCCAGGTCCAACCAGTCAAGTCCAAGTTCAGTAGATCTAGACCCAGTCAACTGAGGCGTCCTGTTGGGCCCAGCCAAGCCCAGCAAGGCCAAGACCTACAGAAGTATCCTCATGGTACAGAGGTGGCAGCAGGCAACTGGAGTGAGCAAGTCCTCCTGAGAGACTCCAGGTGCATGAAGGGGAGGTGCCAGACAGAACTCAGGAGAACTAATTTAAATATAAATTCCCAGTTTATAATCTGCTTTGTTATATGGTTATAAAGTTTGTATCCATGGTCTAAAGTACAAGCCCATTAGTTACAAAAGTTTTTCAATTTCTAAATTTCACTAGCTATTATTAGTATTAATAATTTTACTACTTGAAATAGGAAATCATATCTGCCTTAACTACATGTTCTCCCTTGGGCAACAACCTCACCAAAGCTGTACACTGAAGGATGGGGGACAGTGCCAAACAAAAACCAATATCTCACTCTCAATCAACAGAGAAGGCAAAGTCTTGGGACACATACTAAACAAGAATCTCTGACATGGGAGAGATACCCAGAAGCAGACTCTTTACAGAAGGGGTCTGACTGCAGTGATACATCTACCTACTATGAAACTTTCACAAAAAGGTATCATAGAAATCAAAATAAAGAGTTCTCTCTGAAATAGAAAATGACAAAGAGAAGAAACAAAATGCAATTTCAGGCCCCAAGCACATCCAGAATAAGCCCAGGAGACATCAACATAGAAGAAATTGGAAGCCACACACCTGAAATCTCTGAAATAGGAACAACAAAGTAAAGAAACAACTGCAGAAGGGTACAGAGGAAATCTGATAAAAATGATCTCACAGTTAAAAAAAAAGAAATGATAATTATAATGCAAGAATTACTAAGCATTTCTGAAGAAGACACTGCTTAAAAAAACAGAGGAGATTAGAAAAATGGTGGAAACCTTGAATGAGCAGTATAGGAAAGAGAAATTGTGAAGCAGATTCAAAGAGAAACACAAGAAATTAAAAACTCCATCAAAAGTTGGCAAAGCCATCTGAATGAAAGCAAGATAGACTTTCAGACCTTGAAGACAGCATTGTGGCTAGTGAAAAGGTAAGGAAAGATTTCTTAAAAACAACTAGGATCCAGGAAATAATAATTCAATAGCTGCAAGATGAGAAGATGAGCAACATAAGACTAATAGGCATCAATGAGAAAGAAGGAGGCAAGACAAACAACATAAAAAGAATATGGGCAGAAGCAATAGAAGAAAACTTCCCTAAAATAGGAAAACAATCTAACATTCAGGTAACTGAGGCAAATAGGACTCCAAATATCAACATAATTAAAACTACACCAGACATATAAAAGTCAATATCCCAGAGATTCAGCATAAGAACAACATACTAAAAGCCACTAGAGAAAAGAAGCAGATCACATATAAATGAAAACCCATCAGAAAAACAGAAGATTTCTCCCCACAAACCAGCAAATCAAGAAGAGCATGGAGTGAAGTATTTCAAGTCCTGAAAGATAACACATTACAACCCAGACTGATATACCCTGCAAAACTCTCTTTCCAATTTAATGGAGAAGTAAAATACTTTCATGGCAAAGAACAACTAAAACAATTTATGACCACTAAATCAGCCCTACACAGAGTACTAAAAGATATTCTAGAAAGGGATCAAAATGCTCATAATTCCAAGAACAACAACAGAAAGAACATACCAAACACAACAAACTATTAAACACAGGAGAAAAGTAGGGAACCAAGAACAAGAAAATAATAGGACCAAACATAACCCTCAATGTAAATGATCTCAATTCACCAATTAAAAGAAATACACTGGCAGAGTGGATTAAGAAACAAAATCCAGCAATGTGCTGTATACAAGAAACACACCGAATCCATAAAGAAATTCATAGGCTCAAAGTCAAAGGATGGAAAACAATACTACATGCTCTAGGACCTCAGATAAAAGCCGGGGTACCTATTCTGTTTGAAGACAATCTGAACTTCGAATCAAGAATGATCAAATGAGACAAAGAAGATCGCTATATACTAGCCAGGGGAAAAATAAATTCAAGAGAATGACAGCAGTCATAAATATGTATGCACCAAACATGGGAGCATCAGCTATATAAGACACAAAAACATCATGATCTTAACAGGGGACCTTAACACCCTCTTCTTTCAAAAAGATAGATCAAGAAGACACAAAATTAACAAAGAAGTAGCAGAACTGAACCAAACCTTTGAAGAAACAGACTTGGTGGACATATACAGAATGCTCCACTGAACAACGTCTAAATACACATTTTTTTCAGCTGCACATTGGATGTTTTCCAAAATAGACCACAAACTAGTCCATAGGTCATGCTTAAGTAATGCAAGAAAACAAAAATTACCCCATGCATATTGTCTGATCATAGTGCAACGAAACTGGAAATTTATAACAAAAGAAACCAAAAAACTCCCATAAACATATGGAAATTAAATAGCATTCTCCTCAACAACAATGGATTACAGATGAATTAAACAATGTTTTACAATCCAATGAAAATACAAACATACCTTACTGGATTTTGTGAAATGCAATGAAAGCAGTTCTCAGAGGGAAATTTATAGAGGTGAACTCACACATTAGGAAAACAGAGCAAGAACAGATAATTACCCTAATGCTGTATCTCAAGCTTCTACAAAAACAAGAGCAAACGAAGCCCAAAGATGCAAGGAAATTATAAAAATCAGAGCAGAAATTAATGCAATTGAGGCAAAAAAATACAAAAAATTAATGAATCCAAAAGCTGGTTCTTTCAAAGATTAAAAAAAATTGATAAGCCTAGCCAACCTCCTCAAAAAGAGGGGAAAAAACCCCTCAAATTCAAGAAATAAGGAATGAAAAGGGTGAAATTACTGCAGTTCCTGTGGAAATTCAGAAGGTCATCAATAGCTGTTTAGAAAATCTCTCCTCTCACAGGATCAAACACACAGAAGAAATGGATAGATTCCTAAATAGGTACAAATTGCCAAAACTGAATCAAAAAGATATAAAAACTATGAATAACCCAATATAAGCCAATGAAATTGAAAATGTAATAGAAAAATTGCCAACAAAGAAAATTGCAGGTCCTAATGGATTAACAGGTAAATTCTACAAAAAACCTAGAGAAGATCTTATCCCAATACTCCTCAAACTCTTCAATAAAATTGAAAAGGAAGCAATACTCCCAAAATCATTCCTGGAGGAAAGTATTATATTGATAACAAAACCAGAGAAAGATTCAACTAAAAAAGAGAACTATAGGCCAATTTCCCTCATTAAGATAGATGCAAAAATCCTCAATAAAATACTAGCAAATAGAATACAGCAAATCATTGAGAAGACTACACACTATGACCAGGTAGGATTCTTCCTAGGCATGCAAGGATGGTTCAATATATGCAAATCTATAAAATTAATACACTATATAAATAGAGCCAAAGCCAAAAATCACATGATCATCTGAGTAGATGCAGAAAAGTCTTTTGACAAAGGCCAACATCCATTCATTATCAAAGCCCTACAGAAAACTGGAATAGAGGGCCTATATCTCAACCTGATAGAAACCATCTATGACAAATCGACAGCTAACATAATTCTAAATGGAAAAAAGCTGAAAGCTTTTATTCTCAAATCATGTACCAGACAAGGATGTCCTCCATCACCACTCCCATTCAGTGTAGTACTGGAATCATTAGTGAGAGCCATCGGATAAGAGTGAGAAATAAAAGGAAAAAGAATAGGTAAAGAACTTAAACTATCATTATTTGCAGATGAAATGATACTCCAATTGGAAGACCCAACACTCCACCAAGAAGCTCCTAGAATTAATAAACAAATTCAGTAGCATAGTAGGATACAAAGTCAACATCCAGAAATAAATAGCATTCCTCTACACAGATAACAAACTGAGAGAGAAATTAGAGAAACAATACTCTTCATAATAGCATCCAAAAAAATACTTAAGAATTAATCAAACAAAGGAAGGAAAAGATCTATATAATGAAAATTATAACCCCTTAGAAAAAGAGATCAAAGAGGATTTCAGAAAATGGAAAGATATTCTATGCTCCTGGATAGGAAGAACCAACATTGTGAAAATGGCCATATTCCCAAAATTGTTATACAGATTTAATGGCCCCTATCAAAATATTATCAATGTACCTCACAGATCTAGAGAAATCATTTTTAAAATTTATTTGGAATCAGAAAAGACCTAGAATAGCAAAGGCAATCTTAGGCAAGAAAGGCCAGGCAGGAGGCATTACAATTCCTGACTTGAAATTATACTACAAAGATACTGTGATAAAATAAGCATGGTACTGGAAAAAAAAACAGACCCAAGGATCAGTGGAATTAGAAGATGCAGCTATGACTACGAACACACTCAGTCATCTGATCTTCGACAAAGGGGCCAAACATACTCACTGGAAGAAAGACAGCCTCTTTAACAATGGTGCTGAAAAAACTTACTCTCTACATCCCCCAAACTAAAACTAGATCCAGGTCTCTCACCATGCAATAAACTAAAGTCATAATAGGTTAAAGATTTAAAAATTTAAAAAGAAACACTAACTCTGCTGGAAGAAAAAAGTAGGTCGAAATTTTGAACTCATAGAAATAGGCAAATAATTCATAAACAAAAAACAAACTTCACGGGAAATAGTCCAATGAATCAGCAACTAGGATCTCATCTCATTGAGAATTTTTTGCATGTCAAAAGAAATCACCAACAGAGTGAAAAGACAACCTACAAATTGAGGGAAAAATGATAACCAACAATCACTCATACAAATAACTTATATCTAAATTATATAAATAAGTAAAAAAAAAAGTCACCCCTGTCTCAGTTACTTTTTTCTTGTTGCTGGGACAAATACCTGCCACCTAAAATGAAGGAAGGAAAGGTTTATTTAGCTCAGTTACTGGAAGCTTCAGTCCATCCTCAGCCGGCTCCAAGGCAGAGCGGAAAAGGGCAGCGAGCAGCGGTTCATGGTGGCAGCAAAGAGCAAGAGGAGCCAAGGGAGGAGTGGCAACAACAATGGCAACAGAGGTGAAGTCTGCCTCTCTTAAATTGCGTTCAGGCTGTCTGCCGCAGGCTAGGCTAAGTACACACACACATAATCCCAGCAGTATGAAATCCCATAATCCCAGCCTTGGATAGCCCTAGTGGATTGTGAATTAATCAAAAACTCCAGAATTCCCTACCTGATGACTGCATGAGGCTCTGGGGGGAAAACTAGACACAAACCGTAGCAAGCCCTCACAAGTTAAAGACCCAACCCCAAAAATAGCCATCTGAGATGAATATATACTGTTCGGAGGAAGAAATAAAATGGCAAATAAATATGTGAAAAAATGTTCCACAGCACTGGCCATTTGAGAAATGCAAGTTAAAATGCACAGAGATACCATCGTACCACAAAAATAATGGCTACCATAGAGAAATCAACTAATTACAAATGCCAGAGAGGCTGTGGGGAAAAAGGAACACTGCTCCACTCCTGATGGTACAAGCACTATGGAAATCAGTATGGAGACGCCTCAAAAAAGTACAACTGGAAATCCCATCAATCCAGCTATTCCCCTGCTTGCTATTTTCCCAAGAGAACTGAAAACACTATGCCAAAGTGATATATGTTTATATCAGTACAATTTGTCATAGCTACGTCTTGGGAATAATCAAAAGGCCCATGACTTGAGGAATGGATGAAAAATATGTGTTATTTTTATACAATGGACTCGAAGCTTTTGTAGGTAAGTAGATGCAACTACAGGCTGTACTCACAAGTGAAATAAATCAGATCCATGTGTGCAAATATCATATTGTCTTTCTAGTGTAAGAACCTGAAAGATATTGAAAATAACAGTTAATGTTTAGAATTTTCATCTTGACTAATTCTGCATGCTGATATCTGCAATCTGAGCAACTACGTCCAGGACAGCAATGTGTAATGCAAAATCAGTGCTTGAATACCTCTCATCTTGGTCTTCTAAATGTATACTGTTTCTAATGTCTTATCAATTCTCTTTAAAATAAATCTTAAAGATAAGAAAAAAATTAGTATTTCTTGAAAACAAGTGCCAATATTCAGTTATTTCCCCAATGTTGTATAACTACATCTGTTAATCTGAGCAACAGATTTGATGATAAAAAACAGAAAATATAACAACTATTGTTAATTAGTTATTCCTCTTTTGAAAGTCTTTAATGTCTCAGTTACTCTTCTCTCATTACAGAGACAAATACTCAACATCCAAAATGAAGAAAGGAAAGGTTTCTTTAGCTCACGGTTGCTGGAGGTTTCAGCTGGCTTCAAGGCAGGGTGGCACATGGCAGAGAGCAACCTTTCATGGTGGTAGCAAAGAGCAGAGGGCAAAGTGGAGGGACAGTGGCAGCTGAAGCACCTAACTTCTCTGCCTCCTTACATTGTAATGCAAATTTCCTGCCCCAGGGCAGGTGTAGTTTAGAATTCTAAACTTGATAGGCATTTGTTTCCCAACTCTTGAGGCTGCTTGGCTGACGGTATGCAGTCATTTCTCCTTCATTTAATATAAGGAACCTAAATAAAGATTCTGCTTTTACAATCCCTTCTCAACGATGGTATACTTGCACTTTGTGATAGACTAAGTACATAGAGGCCTCTAACCCGGCTAAGCATTTCTGCTCCCATCTTTATAGCATCAACGTTGGCCGCAGGAAAGTTAAGCTGCTGCCAGCACTTGCACACTCCTGCTGGACTGACTGGGCAGGGTTGTGGCAGGTGCAGCCTTGCCTGCCCTCTGATGTGACCTTAAAGTCCTGCTGAGAGTACTACAGCCCCTTCTTGCATCCGTGTGTAAGTCTGAGATGCACAGAGAATATGGCATACACGAGAAGGTAAAACTGAGCCTAGGGAGGGTGAGGCGTTCGCAATTCTATTCTACAAATAGAATTCCTGCTCCACTTCTCTGACACTGTAGGCTCACACTGCTTATTAGTGGGGACTAAAATCACAGCTTTCCATGGCCACCTGCCAGAGGGCGTCTGAGTGTGTGTGCATACATACCTGTGACATGTATGTCTACCCACACAAAAAGTGCTAGAGCAATCGGTAATCTTCTCTTGGTTTGTAGTTCTGTATTTGCCTTAAGTTTTATTTTTATGCTTAATTTTGTCATCTGAATTCATCTCCAAACATGCCAGCTCCTTCATAATTCAGTTTTTAGTTTATTAATGATACAGTACTGTTAGAGAAAAATGATTCAGTCCTAGGTCAGACAATAAATTTTGGAGTTGGATGTTTGATATCCAAAATAACTTCAATTTGCAACATTTTAAAGCCTTATGCTTATGCCCACGGGCACAGACTTTGTTTCCTGCTTAAATGGACAGTTCAGTGATGTGTCAAGTTTAACTCCAGGTGAAGTGAAAGATGGTATTAAGAAGCTTTAAGCAGTTCTGCACATTACCACACAACAGCAAGATGGTTAAGACACATACACTAATACTAGACATCGTTTGCTCATACCCTGGCTGCCTACAACAGTGAGATCTTGGGCAAATTACACAGCCTCGTTTTATCTAAATGTCCTTAGCTTTATAGTAATTATAATCATTTTATAGAGCTGTATAAAGGAAAGTGATCCATGGAAGTTTTTACATCCAACACAAAGCCTTCGATAAAGCTGGTGTTTGCTATTATGCTTAAATATTAGAGCGAGATAGCCAGGGTAAACACATATTAATAAACATTCAACTTAAAAATTTTAAAATTAAGAAGCCAGAGAGATAGCTCAGTGGACTAAAACACCTGTTTAGGCAAGCTTAGGCAATTGCAGGAACCATGGTTCGATCCCTGGCACCACATGCCATGCTAGCCCTGCTCCCAGGGCAGGCTGAGCCGGCTGGAGCCCTTGCATAGTGGTGCACACCTGTAATCCCAGTGCTGGGGAGCCCGAAAGCAGGAGGATCACCATAAGTCCAAGCTGCGTAGTGAGATCCTGCAACAACCAAATATATTTTAACAAAATTAAAATTACTAATAACCCCACAGCTTTGATAATTTATACTACTTTTTTAAATTGTTATTTAATCTCCACAGAAATTTTTTATATGTACTATTGATTCATTTGCAGATTGGTGAGGAATGGGCACAGAAGCTTCTGCAGTCTATGACAACTGAGCATCATATAGCTGGAATTTATTTTTCTTTCTGTATTGTGGGGAAGGGTCTATAGGGCATTTAGGGTCTCGCTACTAGATAGGACATGTAGTGATCTGCCTGCTTACAGCCTCCCAAATGCTGGGATTACAGGTGTGCACCACCATGCCCAGCCTCAATGCCAGCACAGCAGGCCTGGGGATCAAACCCCCAGCCCCTGAGCCTGCCTGCAAGTGTTTTAGTTGGCTGAGCTATTTGGCCAGCCCTACAACTGGAATTTAAATCAGTCTCTCTCTAAATTCTATGCTCTCTTCTCCTGCGCACTACACTGTCCTCACACGGTCCACAGACCCAGCATCACCCAGGTCATCACCACACCTGCTCTGTTTACAGGGGTGCTTCCTCTTCAATCACAATCAACCACTATTGTATGACTGATATAAATCCTACAATGTAAGTACATATTTTTGCATATGAATTATGTATAGAAATTTGGCGAAATATTTTTTTTTTTTTTTTCGGAACCGGAGATTGAACTCAGGCCTTTGCGCTTGCCAGGGAAGCGCTTATTCCACTGAGCCATCTCCCCGGCCCCTGGCAAAATACTTCAGAAAAGGTAGTTGACACATTTTTAGGAGGGAACTGTGATTATTTATATGACTATCTGATCTATGATATAGGGAGTAATTTATTACTGTTTGAGGCCACTCAGTGACCACAGGCTTGGTTCATAGTCAATAAATGCCAGGGAAACCCTCGCAAGTATTTGTAGTATTGCTTGTGTTAACCGGTACATACTCAGATTATGTCATCAGTTTAGCTAGTGTTGATTAGGAAAGGAGAAAAGAGAGAAAGGAATGGAAAAAGAGTGGAAGAAAAATGAGAAAGAGACAAATAAATACAAGTAAAAATACCAAATTGTAGATTACCTGGCAAGGCTAAGAATTGTTCATAAAATTTTCTTCTGATTGTACACATGCTGCACATTTCGCACACATCTTTCATTTAGAAAATTTAGCGTCTGGTCTTCTGGCTCTGAGACCATGTGTCTCCTTCCATTCAGATTTTGAGCATCGTCAGAAGGATACACATATCACAAGATAGCTGAGATGATTCTACTACTGATTCCTATTGGTTTAATGAAAGACGACTGATTAATTTTTGACCGACTTTGCATGCTTACATCTGGTAATCTGAGCAACTACTTTGAAGACAACCATATGCAACGTAACAACCCTTGTTGAATTCATATCACATTGACTTTTTCAAATTCTGTATTTTTCTAATTTTTAAAATTTTTTTACTCTATTTTGAAAAAGAAAAAGATTCTGAGGGGGAGCTTAAGGGTAAAGCTCATTTGCATATTTAAATTGTTCCAATCAGGGGAAAGCTGCCAGAGTTATATATGGTCAATTACAGTCGTAATTTCCATAGTTAGGGGTTGGATATAGAGTTCTTTCTGTTTTTCTCTCTCAACTTAGCCTTGTTTCTAATCCAAAAGTAGATTTAAAAATTCAACTCAGATACACAAAAAGATGCTCCAATCTCATTAGCAATCAGAGAAATGCAAATTAAAATCACAATGAGATATTATTTTACACCCACCAGACTGGCAGACATTAAAAATTTTGATGATGTCATGATGTGAGACAAGAAGGACTTCCACACAGGACCTGAGTCATTAGAAACTTTTTTTTCTACTTTTGGTACCAGGGATCAAACTCAGGACCTTGTCCTTGCCAGGAAGGTCCCATTACAAACATTTTGGACACTAATTTGGCATCATTTGTAGTGACATGAAACAGAAGCCTGATGTCCCCAGGGATCAAAAAGCAAGAAACAGCCCAAGGAGACCTGTTGTCTGTCGTAGATTCCAGCAAGCTGGAATACAAGGCCAGAGCGCTTGTATCCCAGCTTGCTGGAATAAGAGCGCTTCCCGGAGGCACCTTGAATATTATTTGATCCTTCATCTGTTATGTCATGGGCTAGCACTTCTGATCTTTGAGTTTAGTGAATGCCAGAAGGCAAGAGAGATAGTTTGTATTCACAAAATTAGTTATGCACATTCCTTAGCCTGCTTTTAGCCCTTAGTAAATGTGAGAAGTTTGGGTGGCTCAGGGCTCACTTTCAGTGCAACTGAGCTCAGTAAGACCTCTGGCTGCATTAATCCAATCTTCCAGTCTTTCCTTTGTTCCTGACTGATAACATGCAACAATCATTTAGTCACATTCAGCGCTTCAATGAGTTTATAATTCACAAAACCCTTGCATAGGTACACAAAATATAAACAAGATGATTCTAGGGGCAGTGATTATAGAGCAAACAAATAAAAAACAACACTGGAAATAATTCATAGCCCAGGAAAAAAGAGTGGATAAACAGTCATGATGTGGTTATAAAATGAAATAACCTAAAACAATGCAAATCAATTAAAAATGATTGTAGACATTGATGGAGTATAGTCCATTAATAGAATTTTGCCATGAAACGAGAAGGAATTTTGTGGACGCACTGGGATGAATGTGAAGACATTATAATACATAAAAAAAGCTCATGACAAAAAAGCAATTATTATATGGCTGTACTTAGATGAGGTATCTAATGTACTGAAACTCAGAGATTAACACAGTGGTTTCCAGGGACTGGCAAGAGGGGTTTTATGCAGAGTTCAATTTGAACTAATCATAACTAATCAGAAAATATTAGTTATGCAACATAGTGCATGTATTTAACAATACTGAACTGCATGCACACCTAAAGGTAGTTATGACTGTAAATTTTGTGGTTTGGGATTTTGCTACAATTAAAAAATTTTAAAAGTTGTAGAAGGACATAGAGTGTAATTATATTTTTATAAATTCCAAACACCTGCAAACTTGTCATATAATTCTAGAGACACAAACACCTATGGTAAAATTATAAGAAGTGAGATGATGCTATGAAATGGAAAAGGGCACCTGGGCCTTCAGTAGCAACAGTGACGCTGTAACCCTTAAACTGTGTATCAGACACAGTCCCATGGCTGTGCACACATATTACATATATTTTATAAATGTATAAACTATTTCTCAAGGTGAAAACCACAGGGAATGTCAGGACTGAAGCAAGCACGGTGGGGCACACGGAGTCAAGTGGGAGGTTAGAAAGTCATTCTGTTCGCAGTAACGCCCCCAGTGTCCTGCTTGGAATCTGAACATATGTGCTGCCTGCTCCATAAAATACGCATACCCATCACTGTTCCTTGGACTTCCTTAGCAACAGCTAAGCACTGGCACCACAGAAAACAGCCATAGGCGCAGCTTCTCTCCCAACACTCACTATAAGCATCAGCCAAACTAGGAGTCTGCTCATAGAAGGGAAGTTGAAGATACAGGAGAGAACTTCAGAAACAAATTAGAAATTCTTTACTATTAAATAAAATGTAATGTTATGGAACATAATTTTTATAGATTATTTGCTTTCTTAGTACAAAGCACAAATGTAAAGGCCTTTGCACACATGAGAAAACAATAACTTTTTTTTTTTTTTTTTGCACAACCAGGGATTGAACTCAGGCCCCTGTGCTTGCCAGGGAAGTGCTTATTCCACTGAGCCATCTCCCCAGCTCCTAAGAATAACATTTTTGGTTGGACATAAAATAATGATTTGGTCTCACATCAGAAAGCATCACAGAACTGTTGCTCAGTTATGATTCTGAGCTGACTGAAGGCTGGAGGGCATCAGAGCTTACGGCTGCTACAGAGCTTTCGTTCCAATCGTTTCATGCTGTCCGCAGGGACCTGACAGCAGACAACCTTGGTACAGAAAGGGCGCCGCGGCTCCATAGCGGCTGAGGTCTCAGATGCCAGCAGCTTCCCACATCAGACGCAGCCTCCGGTGCTGCCCCTCATCTGAGCCCTAATCTTTGTCCTTCCCGTGTCACCAGCTGCTAAGAAGCCTAAGGAAAGATCAGACTAAAGTGAAAAGCGAAGCAGCAGGACAAGGCAGAAGGCATGCAGAGGGAAAACATCCACCAGGAACGCAGGTGAGACAACTCTGGAGAAGCCAGACCACGCCAATGGCAGTTGCAGATGAAGGAACAAGAGGATTTTAGTTGCTTTATGAATAAAACGAGAAGGAAGCTGATGAGGACCCAAGACATGTACCTATTTTGTGACCCCAAGGTCCCTTATGGTCTGTGGTATCCCTTAACCAGTGTTCCTCAATATCAGGTGTGACTCTACCAACAAGGCTGCTAGAAACGCACCCTGAAAATAAGCTCAACTACACAGACACCCAGGGAGCTTCCCACACCTTAGTAATATAAAAATATTACTAAGAAAATGCGTGGATATCTTTTTGTGCCACTGGCCTACCACGAATTGTCCTCATAAAATGGAAGCAAACGACAACCTGAAGGAGTTGCAGAATTCTTAATCTCTGGAGTTTATGAATTACCTACTCACCCTTAATACTATCATCACTGTGAAAAATGCATTTTCACTTGTTTCTACTTTTAAAAAGCCAGGTTTTATAAAACCTTAAGAATTTAAAAATATAACAGCATATTTCAAATTTAAAAGACAGTCTTGCAAAGAATGCAAGCTCCATTCAAGTTGGGCTCCTCCAGATGCTTCCTAAGAGATGTACCCGTCCTTAGGATGCTTTCCTCAAATGTGCTGATACAGTTGCAAAACATGACTTGATGCTCAGAATTATTCTTTTCAAATTCTTATCATCATGTCTCCCACTTGAATGATAGAGCGATGTCATAAAGAAGGCAGAATGCAAATTGGTATAGCCAACGACACGGCTGGCCAAAGATAGGTGCTCACAGCCTTCCCAGCTCTGATCTACAGAACAGCAGAACAGCACCCAGGTGGTCAGCAGCAAGAGCACTTTTCACACCAGGCAGCTAACACAGCACAGTCAGGATGACATCACTGGGTGAAATGACGTCACTGGGAGAAATGGGACTAGAGGGAGGGAGAGCAGAGAAACGCAGCAGGGACTCCCTGCAGTATGCAGGATGACTGCTAATGAAGGGGACACCAATAGATTCAAGAGGAGTTTTTACTTATTGAAATAAAATCTAAAAAGCATTTGATATAAACTGTATTATGTGGGTGGCGATTATTAAATTAACAAAAACAATAAGAAGCACAACAGATAAGGTGATATGAAAATATGGACCATTGTCTTTGATCATTTTGAGAGAGGCTTCAGTGCTATGTTTTTTGTTGTTTTTTTTCTCTACTCTAAGTCAGCCAGGTGGGATAATTTTCTTCACTGTCAGATTAGTATTCTTTCATGCTGACATCATACAGCTTAAGTTGTAGGTTTTTCCACTGTTACATCAAAGTCCTTAACTGTAACACCTTTTGTCTACATCAGAACAAATGGTCCTCTCCAACAAACCTTGCATAAAATTTAAAAATCAGCCATCATTCTCAAAAGACAATGAACACAACCAGTGAAACCCCAGACGTTTAACACAACTCTGCAAATTGTCCATGAGATGTGTGCCCCTGAGAGGAAGAGCCAGCGGATGCTTAATGTGTGTCATTAATAACCCTTAAATCAAAGACGATTCCTGTTACTCGAGAGGCCAAGGTTCATGAGCAGACGCTGGTCCCAAGGCCAGCAGACACTGCGTGCATTATGAAGGATGACTCACTGAGCAGTCCAGCTGCACTGCAGCACAGCAAGGTTCCTGAGGGGCCACTGGGGACTCGAAGCAGCTTCCCAGCTCATTGTGACCATCCTTCTATTCCCATTAGTGAGAAGACACAGAAGAAGGGAAAACTCATCCCAGCCCGAGCCTCCGGGTCCCAGTGAGCCCCGCACAGCGGCTCAGCGAGTGTCCTTTCCCTAGTTTCCGTCCTGTGTCACTCAGTCTAATAAATCTTCCTACACACATACATCTTTGTTTAAAAATTACCTATGTTCATAACAGGAACTTCTTTACTTGTTACCTGGCAAGCAATATTTTAAAAGAAATTTTTATTTTAAACAGATATTAAAGTATTTCATTATCATTTTCTCTTCCTTAGATTTTGATCTAGCATATGTGAGGCTTATTGAGGTGAATGCAGAGCTTTCAAAGCATTCAACAGCAAAGGGATAAAAGATACCTGCAATAACATAAAATTCATGGTGTTTGTCATTTTCATTTTTGCCACCACAGTGAAATTCATGACTGTATATGTGTCAATATTAACTGTAAATTTGAAAGAAAGGTGACACACACTTAGATAAAAATTTGGGAATATTTCATAGGAATAAACTCCAGAAATTTATAAGCTGGAGAAAAAAATGAATAGCTGACGCTTCTCTCTACAAATACTACAAATTATCTTTATAAAATATATTTTACTTTGGCTCTTCCTATGGTTTTCCATTTTTAAGTCAAGTAAAAAAAGTTCAGCAACAATCTACTTTTTAGTCTAAAAATAAATAGCTCTGAAAATACAAAACTGACTTAAAAACTAATTAGGACAAGAAAATTAACACCTGAGGATTAAGGCGAAAATGGAATTTAGGGAACTCAACTGGACCAGTCCTTCTTCCATAAACAACTAAAAAATACATAAGGTAAAGATTTCTAGGTAGTGCCTGGTAGCAAATATCAGAAGGCAGTCCTGAGAGAAGAGAAACTTGGGAAATGAGCCCAGGGTTACCTTAGAATTCTGCCTGTAGACAGTTTCCCAGCGGCAGTCCAGAAGGTGGAGTCCAAGCACAGCGCAGCACTTCTGTGATCTGAACCGGCAGAGATCAGAGCCTGGGAAGGCCGAAACTACTGAAATCAGAATGAGTGTGTCCTGCAGGACGGAGAGCTGCCAGAGTGTGGGGAACACAGGCTCCGAGGTCGAAGCACGTGTTTGTCAGTGTCTTTTGCTCAGGGTTGGGCTGTGCGTGTGCAGAGCAATAACAAGGCTGACCAGATGGCTGCTGCTGCTGGGATGGGAGCCAAACAGAGACGCGGAGATCAAGCAGCTCCGGAGACTGGGGGCTCTTGCTCAATCTGGTGGGAAAGGCCTCAGCACTATTCCTGTAGACAATATTGACACTACTGAGACACCAGAAAGGCTATGCCTCAGGAGAAAGAGCCACAGCTTAACGGTTTTCATTATGCCTAGAATTCAAATTCCAACACCATAACTCATCAAGAGAGACACAGATGACAAAATGTGAAATTTGATCATTTGAAACATTTAAGAAATATCTTGGGTTTCCAGCAGACATAATCTAACAAAATGTCAAAAGGTTTCATGCAGGGGTAGGGGTGTAATCCAGGAGTAGGGTACCTGTGAATCATAGGCAAAGCCCTAGGTCCAATCTCTGTCACTACCACAAAAACAAAACAAAACAAAAAAAACAAAACAACTTAATTAAAATTCAGCCTAACCACTGAGAAGCTGAATTCCTTATAAGAGCAGGAAACATATACTTTAGAAAAAAATTCTAATTTCAATAATATACATAATTTCTATTACATAATCAGAATTTGCTGTTCATGTGAAAAAAGCAAAAATCCCCCAGTGGTCAAGAGAAAAAATGGTTACTACAAATAGATATGTTGGTATTACCCAAGACTTTGTTAGTTTTAATAAACATTCAAAAACATAAAATAAGATGAAAATGTCAGAAGAGAAATGGTAATTATATAAAAAGAGATTCTCGAACTGAACAACCATAACTCACTAGATAAAACTCACAACATAATGGAGGTGTAAGAAAAATATTGGATTTGTGAACTTAAAAGTAGAAACCATTCAACTGAAAGATCAAAGCATAAACAGACTGAAGTAAAAAACAAAAAATTGCACAGAGTTTCAGGAACCTACGGATCCAATTATATAATATATCTGAATTGGAATAACAAAAGAAGAATAAGGAAATGGCAGGAAAAGTATTTGAAGAAGTAATAAGCAAACATTTTTCAGGTTGCATTTTAAAATTCTAGGTGAGATTTATTTTTTGTTTTTGGTGCCAAGGACCAAACTCAGGGCCATCAGCTTGCTAGGCAAGCATTCTACCGCTGAGCTAAATCCTTAGGCCCTGATTTTAAAATTCTGAGAAGCAGGGCTGGCCAAACAGCTCAGGGGATTAAAGCAGCTGAAAACAGGAGGATCACTGCGAATCTGATCTGTGTTGTGAGACCTGTAGGCCCTACACTGACTACAAAAATAAAATAAAATAAAATTCTGATGAGCAGATCCAAAAAGATAAGCATATCCAAAGCAAGATATATGTAAGGAAAATAATCTGTAGGAATATCATAGTTGAAACACAAAGAAACTAATTAGAGAAATTTGAAACTAATTAGAGAAAAAGGTACACTGGGAACTTATACAAACAATGGTAGACTTCTCAAGAGGAAAAGTTAGAGGCCAGAAAACAACAGAAAAATGTCTTAAAAGTGCTGAAGGAAAATGAGGCTGTCAGCCTAGAGATCTAAATCCAGGAAAAATATGCCTTAACTGTAAGGTCGATAATGCACATTTTAGGGCAAACAAAAGCTGTGAGAATGCAAGGATCTCTTTTATTTTATTTATTTATTTGTTTGTCTGTTTGGTACAGAGTCTCACTATGCAGCTTGGACTCATAATGATTCTCCTGCTTTCAGCCTCCTCAGTACTGGAATTACAGGTATGCGCCACCTTGCCAGGACTCTGTAGCCAGCTCATTGCACGCTGGGGGTGGTGCCAGCATGGCATGTGGGACTGGGGATCCAACGTTGGTCCCTGTGCTTGTCAAAGCAGGTGCTCAGTACACTGAGCTATCTCACTGGCACTGCAAGGATCTCTTATGGTTAAAGGGGAAACGATGTCCGGTTAAATCTTATGAAATGGACAGAAGTAATTTCTACCACAGAGAGAAGAAACAACAAGAATAAGAGTAAGAGTTTTTCTTGGTGGAATGGTAAAGAAAATTGTTTGTTTACAGTGGAAAATAATATCAGGTGGAGTAAATAACCTACATGAAAATAAAGTAAATAAAAGTAGCCCAAAGTACAGAGACAAATACATACCTGAAACTGTAATGATGGGAGACAATTAATTTGTAAGATGAGTAAGGTGAAGTATGAGAAGGAAGAAGGACCCCGGGGAGGAAAGTGAATGGGTAGGAAGTGCAGCTAAGGAGCTCTGGTAGGTTAGATGAATGGTGCGGGTCCTAGAACAACTGCGAAAACCAATAGTACAGTAGCTAAGAAATCAACTGGAAAATTATACATTTTTCAATGAACCCAAAAGAAGACAATAAAGAAATAACAGAAGGGAAATGGAAAGCATAAAAGAAAGGAAAACCCCAGATGTATCTTAACATAAAATTAACAATTGGTATATTAAATATGCATTGATCAAGTAATCCAATTAAAAGAGATTTTTATACTATACATAAAATAATCATAAGGTACTTTCCAAATGAGCAGGATGCATTTTTAATGTGCAATTTTACTGAAAGTGAAAGTGTTATTAGCAAGATTCCATGAAAACAGAAAACTAAAAAAATGACAGGTCTATTTTAAGAACAAAATCAGGGCTAGGGAGATAGCTTAGTAGAATAAGTGCTTGCCTGACAAGCACAAAGTCCTAAATTCAATCTAAAGGTTAAAATATAATTAATCATTAAGACTGGCAATTTATTAAAAATAAATACGCTAAGAACAGAATAAGATACAGGAAATAAACTGATGTAACTAAGGAAATAAGCAGTAGGTTGGAATTTTTATTTTGACTATTCTTTAAGTAGTTAATATGGTAAGTAGGTAAAAACTCTGTGTGTGTGTGTGTGTGGTACCTGGGATGGAACTTAAGACCTTGCACTTGCCAGGCAGGCCCTTATACTGGTGAGCTATATCCCCAGCCTAGGTAGGTAAAAACTCTGTAAATATACAAATAATTTGAAAAACACTATCAACTAATTCCACCAAGTTGTCATTTACAAATTACTGTCTCCAATAACCACATAATACATATTTGTTTTAATGGCGCATAAACTATTCATCAATGTAGACCATATGCTACACTATATGATAAGTTCAAAACATTTCAAAAGTTTGAAAACTGACATAGTATACAACCAAATCAAAACAGAGGTAAATTTTAAACTGTAATGCTAAGATACAGAAAATATTCTAAATATTTGCAATTTGTGAACTGAGAAAAACTAAACCCCCTAGAAAAGTTCCAAGTGGCTAACTGGTTCTTTATTCAAAGTAGCATCTGATATCCACTTGCCATGAAATAATTTCAATCTATAATAAAAGATTTTGTCCTAAAGAAAACTTTAAACTCAGATAACTTCACTGGTAAATTACAGTAGACATTTAAGAAAAATAATATCAATCTCATATAAATTGTTTAGAAATAAAAGAGAAAATACTTTGAAATTAATTACTAAGACCTGCTAAAGATACAACATTGTTTTCTATTTACAAAGCTGAAGATTATCTGTGAAAAAAAAGCTAAGAAGTTTACCAAAAGTGAATGAGAGTTGGCAAATAAATTTAGCAACATGAGATTATGACAGGTTAACAAACAAAATCAATTGCACTTCTGAACAAAGTATGGAGAATAACCCTCCCAACTCCGAGGAAGACAAGTGATTTTGAGACGAAAACAAGAACATGAGCTATCACAAGACACTTGACTTAAATAGACTCCAATGAAGTTAAAATTAAGAGTCTGCTCTTTAAATAATGCATTTATAAACAAACAAACAAACATTTAAACATAAATTTTTCTCTATTAATAAGAGAAGAAAATATTTGTGGAGCAACACATACTTGATCAAAGATTCACATTTAGAATAGATTCGGAAGTCTTACTTAACTTAGAATTTGAGAAGAAACTGATAAAGAGGGAAGAGATACAAACAGACAGTGCTCACCGTAAGGGTGTATGGATGAATACAAACCCAGAAAAGCTGCCCACCATCCTCAGTCATACAGAAACTAAGACCGTAGTGAGATCAAATACACTGGTGTTGAAATCGGCAGGGCAGACAGGGGATGAGGACAGAGAGCCACCGAAGCTCTCACAGGTAGGAGTACAAGACGGTCCTGTCATCATAGAATACAATCATCAATTCGTTGCAAAGCTATACATTCAATTGTACTCTAAAAGCCAAGTGTATGCACCAAGGAGGAATGAAAATATACATCAACACTAAAACTTGGGCTGAAAATCTAGAATAGCTATCATTATTACAACCCCAAACTGTATACAACTGAAACATTCATCAAAGGTGAATTTTGATATAACCATGAAATGGGATGCTTCTCTGTGACCTAAAAAAACAAACTACTGATGTCACAAATTGATGAATTTCAAAAATACAATGCTGAGCAAAAGAAGCCAGACACACCGGATGTGTGCTACAAGATTCAATTATACAGTGCTCTTTCAGCAGTGCTAGAAATCAGATGCAGAGTGGGGTGGGAAACATCGACGGTCAGAAAGTTTGCAAGAGGAGCCTTCCTGGGGGAAGCAAATGTTCTGTAATTTGATGTGGTGGTCAGTTACACGGACCTAGACATTTGGCAAGACTCATTTAAGTACACATTTTGAGTGAGTGCTTTTCCTAGGTGTAAATTATACATCACTAAAGGTCATTAAAATTTGTCAAACACAAGCTGCCTTACAATTAGCAGAACTACATTTGCACAAAAGCACAAAAACTAGTTTGGCAAAGAAGTAATTTAAAGCTACTTATTATACCTAAAGGAAGGCTAGGCAGCCTTCTGAATCTCACTGGTGAGTTTGCAAACCTCCAAGTCATAAGAAAAAATCTGAAAAAAAAAAAGAAACAGAAAAAGTCTGATGGGATGTGAAATGTGAAACACACTGAATACTGTTCTCAAGTTTGAAACCAGACGTGTAATTGTAAGCCTTGCTAGGTATCCAAGAGCAGTAGGCCTCACTTAGCCAAAACCAGAATAATGTTGATAAAATGAGGGAAATGCAAAAACGAATCCAAGGAAATGACCGTTTTAATCTGATTCTCAGTATGCTTTTTTGATGGTTACTAAATGAGGTTAATTCAGTGTTTAAATTGTTAAATCAATTTAAACTGTTTAATGCCACTCTGGTAAAATGACACTCAGAATTCAGTAAGGAGCTCTCTGCAGATGGCTTGGACCTCTTATATAAGACAAGTGGAAATGTTTGCAAAAATACTCATAAACAATTTCACACTTGATTGCATTCTGTATTGGAAATGTAAAATTCTGTTAAAAATATTATAGAGATTTGCATTGCTCTCCATTTATAGAGAACAATCTTGCTTATGAAAAAATTTCTAAGATATAGATTACATATTTATAAGTATTAATGGCATGTAATCACACAAATAAATTCATAAAAGATGTAATAAATATTTGAGCAATAATTTAATAGTAGTTCAGGACTTCCAAAAGCAAATCAAACCCAAGTCCTGAGTAAAATTTCTTAGTTATTTTTAAACTTCCATTCTTTCCTAAGGCAATTAAATCTGAAACTTTGTAAAAGCCCCCAAAGATGGGTTTTTATTTAAGAGAAAGTAAGAAAATGTGGAATACAGGAGATAAGTAAGGAGGAATGCATTGATAGTCACACTATGCTCCATACAAGAAAATTTCAGGGCTGGGTTTTGTTCACAGGATTTTGTTTGTCTTCTATAACTGTGAATGTTGACCCCTCAGGTCAGAGACATGAAACTCGCTTCTTAAAACACAGAGTCTAGCTTCCTCTAATAGTTGCCTACAGCTGTGCCTTTTCTTTCCTTTATTTCTTTTTCTTTTACAAGTTCTTGTTAGAAAACATCAGTAATGGAAAAATTTCAAAGGAGTGTGATTTAGAGAGTAGGTACTCTTTTTCCTCCAGCATTTATACAATCTCTTTCTGCATTTCCATCTTGTGTTATATATAAAACACTTATATAACACTTTATGTTTTTTAGAAGTACTCTAGGGGCTGGGGAGGTTGCTCAGTAGAATAAGTGCCTGCTTGGCAAGCACAGAGTCCTGAATTTCATCCCCAGTACTGCAAAAATAAATAAATAAATATTTAGAAAGCAAAAATTGTGATATTGGTTATTAGGGTTTTCATGTTCTTTAAAATTTTGAACTGTGGAGATAGCTCAGTAGAATTACACCTGCCTGGCGAATGTAAGGTTCTGAGTTCAATCCTTGATACCAAAAACAAAACAAAACAAAACAAAAACCCTCTGGCAAACTTTAATTCACAAGGATCATTAAAACAATGTTGTTAGAGACCACTATCCTTTCATTTTATCTTTTCCAATTGGCAAAACTGTGATTCAGATGGGTTAAAGGCTATTGGGTAGGTAGGGAAGAGAAACCATATGTCTAAAATATAGGATTCCTGACTTACAATCTGTTTTCCTGTCAAATACAGCCACCCTTTGGATCAGTGGGTTCTGCATGTTGGATTCCAGTGTGGATTCAAACAACTGTGGTTTGAAAAATATCTGGAAAAACAACAATCTGAGTATGTACGGACATGTGAACTGTATCTTGCCATTACTCCCTAAATAGGAGTAACAACAATTTACATCGCATTTGCAATGTACGAGGAATCATCAGTAATCCAGAGGTGACACAAAGTGTATGAGAAGAAGTCAGAGGTTATATACAAATCCTCCTTTATCTTACAAAAGTGACCGAGTGTCCTTAGATTGCAGTGCTGGCAGCAGGTCCTAGAACCGATCTGATGCAGATGGCAAGAGCCCCTAGACAGTCACAAATATCTTAATGGGAAGATCTCTATTCAAGAGTCTTCAATCTCTTGCCTTATTGATAGGCTTACAGAATAAGGTGAGCAACAATGCATTCTCTGGTACTGCAGCTAGAGAATTTGATTCCAAATTTCAAAGTGATTAACATTTACTTATACATTTCTCTAAAAGTAAAAAAAAAATGAGTTCCTAAATCCTAGAGCTTCAATATTTATTTATTTATTTATTTATTTATTTATTTATTTATTTATTTATTTATTTATTTATTTATTTTTGCTGGCTCAGCCCACCCTGAGGGGCAGGGCTGGCATGGCATAGGTGCTGGAGATCGAACTGAGGTTCCCTGCACCTGCCTAAGCTTGCCTAAGCAGGCACTGTAGACCACTGAGCCATCTTGCTGGCTCCACTTCTTCTTCTTCTCCTTCTTCTTCTTCTTCTCCTTCTTCTCCTTCTTCTCCTTCTTCTCCTTCTTCTCCTTCTCCTTCTCCTTCTCCTTCTCCTTCTCCTTCTCCTTCTCCTTCTCCTTCTCCTTCTCCTTCTCCTTCTTCTTCTTCTTCTTCTTCTTCTTCTTCTTCTTCTTCTTCTCCTTCTCCTTCTCCTTCTCCTTCTCCTTCTCCTTCTCCTTCTCCTTCTCCTTCTCCTTCTCCTTCTCCTCCTCCTTCTTCTTTCTTCTTCTTCTCCTTCTCCTCCTCCTCCTTCTTCTTTCTTCTTCTTCTCCTTCTCCTCCTCCTTTCTTCTTCTTCTTCCTCTTCTTCCTCTTCCTCTTTCTCTTCTTCTTCCTCTTCTTCCTCCTCTTCCTTTTCCTCTTCTTCTTCCTCTTCTTCTTCTCCTTCCTCTTCCTCTTCTTCTTTCTTCTTTGCCGTCTTCTTCTTCCTCTTCTTCTTCTTCTCCTTCTCCTTCTCCTCCTCCTCCTTCTCTTCCTACTCCTCTCCTCTTCCCACTCCTGCTCTTCCTCCTCCTCCTTCCTCTTCTTGGAACTTAGGCCCTTGCCAGGGAAGTGCTTATTCCACTGAGCCATCTCCCCGGCTCCTCCACTTCTAATTTATTATCAAATCCATCTTTAGGAAAAAAGAAATCCATTTAAGATCTATAAATATCATCAACTGAGCTTTGGTGTCATTTAGCCCATGCAGCCATCCTTGATCTAGGTCCGTTTCTGGGCCCTTCGTGGCTGTCAGCATTAGCCTCAGAGAACACACAACTATTTTCTCTGCTGCACCCTACTGTGCACATTAAAAATGAAATGATTTTACCAAGCCCTGCAGGTCCCTCTCCATGGTCTCTTCCCCTGCAAGAGCTGGGCTGCTCTGACTGCTCAGCTCATTCTGCTCTTGCTTTTCCTAATGATGTTTAATATAGAGTTCTTGCCTCTCAGGGAAGCTTTCACAGAAAAGCAACTGACTTATAGGGTCAGCCATAAATGCACACAGATGACAGTACTTTTGAATGAATGCGACACTCCAGATTTTCAAAAGGATTGCACTACTATTATTCTTATTTTGTATATTTGGTACAGAGTCTCACTACACAGCTTAGAGCCATCGTGACCCTCCTGTCTTCAGGCTTCCTGGGCCGGGATTATAGGCATGTGCCACCACGCCCGGTCGTGGAGGCAGGCTCAGCATGTTTGGGGGCGGGGCTGGCATGGTGTGTGGTGCCTGAGATCAAGCCCCGGTCCCTACACTTGCCTAAGCAGGTGCTTAGTGCACTGAGCTATCTTGGCATCCCTAAGGATTACATTTTTAGAAAAAAGAAATTCTTTCCATTTTATTATTCACAAAGTGAGCATTAAGCAAATTGAGGAAGGCCACTAGAGTGTCAGCTATGCGGTAGTATTTGTCACAGCATCGGTAGCAGCAGCAGCAGCAAAAGGAGTAGCAGTAGCAGTCGTACAGCACAGGTGGTCTGGGAACAAAAGCTAGGAGAATGATTTATCTACTTACAGTGGAAGATTCTGCAACCACTAAGCACTGAAAATTTAATCTACACCATCACACCCAGGGTGAATCAGAGATATATGCAAGTATATTTCAAAGCATGAACACCACTACACATTTATGAAGCAATTTGGAGAGATAACTGTCTCACTTTGGTACCTTTGATTCCACAAATAATTTAATAAAAATAAACGTGGACACAACAACTATGTCAATGACTGAAATCAATTTAGAACTGATTGAGTGATAAAAATACACAACTTCAAACAGGGCTGCAGCAGAGAGGTAGTTGGGAATAAAAGCAGGGATGAAAGCCTCATCTCCATCCTTTTCCCATCATTAATTATAGCCAGTCACTAGCTGACTGCATGGATCCATGGATCAGCTGTGTGTGGCTCTGTTCTGTTCAGCTCTGCAAATATTTACCAAGTTCCTCCTAAGCACCACAGACCAAAGATACAGAGATGAATGAGACTCTGTGCCTAGACTTGCAGAGGTCAAGTCTGTAAATGAGCAGGAGAGAAGAGCATTTGTCAATCCTGTTTGCTCCCTAGATTGTTTGTGTCTGAGATTCTTGGGGTGATATCCTTCATTTCCATCACTGTCTCCATCATTAAATTTCAGCTCAGGTGCTTTAATGGAGAGTTACTGGTTAAAAAGTAGAAAGTTTCAGTTATACACGAGTAATTTCTCGAGATCTGATGAACAGCATGCTACCTACAGCTAATAATATAGCATTATGTAGTCAAAATGAGCTAAGACAGCCACTCTTAAAAGGGTTCTCTACACATATGGCAATGAGGTGGGAGGAGACATATGCTAATTAGCTGCCATGCTGATCATTTCGATATAGGACCTTGACATGATATAAGGGCAATATGACTCTCAACTTGCAAGATGTCTACTATGCTGAGTTCATGCTCCCCAAAATCAAACAAAGAATTCTAAGGAACAGAAGAAGTTGAGAGTAGGAAATATTTATTGAAAGGGGACTAGATAGCTCTTAGGAGACAGAAGGTGCCCCAGCTGGGTTACTGAGGACCCCATTTCTCAGAGGAAGTTTTATGGAGCACAAGCACTTGGGTACAATGTGGGTAAGCTATGATCCCAAAAAGACTGTAAGTGTAGTCGCTTAGCTAACAGTGACCCCTAGGTGAGGCAAGTCACCTACCAAAGGTACGTGGGAAGAGCAAAGAAGTTTCAGGAATGGATCAGTCTGAGGGTCTTGGTCACTCACTAAGGTGACTGATGTCTGTGTGGACTTTATTAGGCCAGATGTTACCATTTACCTCCAGTATGGCCATTCTCTTTATCTTGAGACCTGGCCTCCAATAGAGGCGCCTGTTCTTATAGTTGTAATGAGTTTCCATTTCCTGTACTGACCCTCTTGAGGGTCCAGACCTGTCTGACTGCACATAATATTTCCAACTCAGCTGTCTGCAATAATTTTACTATATACATAATGTATTAAAACATCACCTTGTTCACCTTAAGTATGTACAATTTTTAAAAATATTTAAAAGTACACTATGAACTATACAACTTAAAGACTTCTTTTAGCTAGAGGAAGGAGAAATGCTTCCCTCCTAAAACCAGCAATTTAAGCCACCAGGGAAGAATAGAGAGGTGAGGTCAGGCAGATGGGAGAGCAAGAGAGGTGGCTGGGATGGCAGCATCAAGCTTCCAGGCAGGCAGTGCACTGAGCAATGACTAACCACAGAGCCCTGTGCCTGCTAGAGTCCTGGGGAACCAGCAGGCAGTGCAATTCCCAAGAACAAGATGCTAATATGCCCGCTGCTGAGAACAAACCTGAAGTCTGAGATGAAGGGCAAATCTGCGGGATTAATTCCTCTGATTCTACCATGTGTCAGTGCCAATGACAAGATAATTATAGAGGCAATGGGAAAACTGAGAGATTATGTGGGATAGTGGCTGGATTTTACTTTTCCCTGGATACTGATGATAGAAAGGCTGTCCTACCTTTGAAAATAATTTTGCTCTTGAGGTTACTGAATTGACAATGTATTCCTGGCCAAATTGGTTTAAAAGATAAAGAGGCCATGAACTAAGCAATGACCTGCCCACTTGCTGCTCTGAGAAGGAACAGGTCAGCCACAGGAAGGATGGTACACTTCTTTTGCCTGTGATTGGTAGTTTTACATGGTCAAACATCTCTGGGCAGCCACAGAACCCCTTTTCAAAAGTGGTGTAAGCAAGAATGTGTAAAAAATATGCCAAGCAAATCCTATATGATCAGAGAGATGCAAGTCAAAACAGAGACACCATCATATACCTAGTCAAACAGCCAAAATCCAAAGCATCAGCACCAAATGCTCATTAGAATGTATGCAAATAGAATTTCTCATGCATTACATGGTGGTAACACATAATGGAACAGCTATTTTAGATGACAACTTGTCTGCTGCTTACCAAAACAATTATGCTCTTACTGCATGATCTGGCAGTCTCACTCCTTAGTGTTTACCCTAAAGCGTTGAAAACGTATGGCTACCCAAAACCCTGCACAAGAATGTTTATAGAAGTTCTATTTACTTATTTTTATCTTAAAAATTTATGTATATATGTATTTATTTATTTGGTACAGGGTCTTGCTATGCAGCTTGGATTCTCAGTGATCCTCCTGTCCCAGCCTCCCCAGCATTGGGATTCCAGTTGTGTGCCACCACGCCTGGTTTCAAGGGCTGGCATGACGTGCCCAGGATTCCAGGACTGGCATGGCATGTGGTACTGGGGATTGAACTCAGGTAATTTCACTTTCCAGGCAAGTGCTTAGACTGTCAAGCACCTACGTTTATAATAGCCAAAACTTAGGAGCAATTAAGATATCTTTTAGTAGGTAAATTGATAATCTATGATATATCCAGGCAATGAGACATTATTGAGTATTAAGAAAACATGTTCCATCAACTCATGGAAAGAGATGTCAGAAACTTAAAATATGTATTACTACATGAAAGAAGCTGATAGGTCAGGACTCAAAAGTTTCCTAGGCGCCCTGCCCCCAACCTCTCTCCTCCTTGGCCCCACGCAGAGCCACACTGAAAACCACAGAACAAGTCCACCTGACTTTGACCTGGGCAAGCAACCACAGAAACTGTCCTTTGTTAAAAGTCCCCCACAGACCAGGTAGCCCTGCCAAGATTATGTCTCCCTCAGCTGCTCCAGCCTGCGATCTCTCTCCCTAAAAGATCATATAGAGTCTCCTGTCCCGCCCTTTATTTGCTGCTGCCTTGGTCTGCTACACAGCCAGCCTGCTTGATGCCCCCAGTAAACCTACTTGTGTCACAATGCCTGGTCTGGTCAATTGCATTGGTTGGTATTTAACTAAAGCCAATTTGAAAAGCTGTATATGACTCCAACTATCTAGCATTTTATAAACAGCAAAACTATGGAGACAATTAAAAGATCTGTTCTTGCTAGGGTTTAGTAAGATGGAAAAGGAGCATGCAGGAATTTGAAGACATGGAAAGTACCTTGTATGAAATGATACTGCTGGCCACATTATTATACATTGGCCAGATTCACAGAATGTATAATACCAAGCATATGCTCCAAGTGAGCCATAGACCCTGGGTGCTAATGATGTGTCAATATGCCATCCTAGGTTGTAGAAAAGTCGCTGTTGGAAATAGGGGAGGAGATGCAGTGTGGAGGGAAAGAGGCCATGCTCCTTAGGAAGTCTCTGTTCATGCTGCTCAACTTTGCTGTGAGCCTAGAACTATATAAAAAAGAAAGTCAGTTTTTAAGTCTTTGGTTTTCTTCTGTACACAGCACCAAACACTCAAGTCCAAAAGACTTTTTAAAACTTAATTTTTTTGTTTTTTGACACAGGGTTTTGCTTGGACTCACTTTGTAGCCCAGGCTGGCCTTGAACTCACAGTGATCCTCCTACCTCAGTCTCCACGTGCTGGGATTATAGGTGTGTGCCGCCACACCTGTGTAAAATTTAATTTTTAAAGCAACAGGCAAAAATAACTCACCTACATCCCACCTTTCCTCATACAAAATTTAAGGTTTTTTCTTTTTTGTAATTTTTGTTTAGGAAAGGGTCTACAGGGTGTTTAGGATCTTACTATTAGATCGGACTGGTAGTGATCCAAATGTTTACAGCCTCCCAAGAGCTGGGATTACAGGCATGTGTCACCACATGTCTCAATTGCCAGGGGATTGAACCCCCAGACCCTGCGCCTGCTTACAGGTGCTTTAATCCGCTGAGCTATTTGGCTGGTCCTAAGTTTAATTTTTTGAACCTAAAAACCTGAGTAATTATCTGGCTTCATGCTCTTTGCTTAGGTCATACATTTAAGATGAAGAATGAGTTAGGACATTGGCTGGACCGAAAACTCAGCTTCTAAATTTGAAGCCAGTGTGTTGTCAGAACTCTACTCCAAGGAAACCCTGTTTCAGGGAAGGGTAATACAGTCATGCATCGCTCAGCAGGAGAGAGGCAGCCTTAGGTGAGGCTGCTGTTGGCGAAGATCATCAGGCATACAGGGCTTCCCCGAGACTTACAGATGGTCTGAGCCAAGCACTCCGTATGCTCTCTTGATGCAACAAGAGACACAGTAAACACGAGCTATTTGAGGCTGCTGCTGGCAAAACATGGCATAGTGTTTTCAGGATACTTTTCTATCTATAGAAGGAGTATACGCAAAAGTAGTAATAGCAGTATATGGATTATACCTAATCGATTGGGTTATACTTCTACACGTCTGCAGCAGAGCAGGCTTATTTACAACGGTGTCACCATGAACATGCGAACAATAGATTGTGCTGTGTTTTTTTTTTTTCAGGACATTGAAAAATTTATTGAAACTACACACAGCAAAGTCAACCACTGTGAAGACAGAATATGAGATCTAGAAGACAACTTTGTTGTTAGTGATCATCAAATTAAATTAAATTCTTTTTTTTTTTTTTTTTTTTTTTGGCAAAACCTGGAATTGAACTCAGGCCCTTGTGCTTGCCAGGGATGGACTTATTCTACCTAGCCATTTCCCCGGCCCCTAAATTCTTAAAAATAACAAAAATCATAATCTAACAGCAGCCAGATAGTAAAAAAGAATAATTTAAAATTAATCAAAATAAAAAAAGAATCAGAAGATAGTACAAATGATGTTAAAAAAAACCTGTTCACAGAAAAAAATGGCAGAAAAATTCTGAAGCATGGAAAAATAATTCGATATACACATAAATGAAGTGTATGAAACTCCACTTACAAGTGATCAGAAAAGAAAACCCCATGATATATAATAGACCAGACTCCAGAAATACAACACAAGAGTGGAATATTCAGAGTTGTTAAGAGATAAATAAATCACTTGAAGGGCTGATCAAATAGCTCAGCTGATTAAAGCACCTGCAAGCAGGCACAGGGACTGGGCTTTCCATCCCGGGGCCTGCAGTACCCACCCCCCTGCGGTCCCAACCCCCCTCCCGTGGTGCCCCCCCCTGTGGTGTCCCCCACCCCGGGGGGGGGTGAACTGAGACAGCAACTGAGACTGGGTATGGTGGCACAGGCTGGAATCTCAGCCTTGGGAGGCTGTAAACTGGAGAATCACTATGAGTCTGCTTTAGTAGTGAGACCCTGAACACCCCGTAGACCCTTCCCTAAAATACAGAAAAGTAAAAATGAAAATAAATATACAAACCACTTGTAGAGGAAAGTACCTCAGAATTATAGTGTATTTTTTAATACAAGCCCATCAGTCAAAGAGAGATTGTAGTGAAGTATTTCAAGTCCCCCAAAAAACCTCCAACCCGATGTACCTGATAAAACTATCTTTCAAAGTTGATAAGGAAATCAGACAATTCCATGATAAAGTACACCTGAATAAATTCATAGCACTCCAAAACCTCCACTTCAAAATGTTATGAAGGATATTCTAGAAAAAGACAATGAAAACAACAACAACAACAAAAAAAAAACAATTGCATGAATGCCACTATAATAAATATACCAGGGTAAACAGAGACAGCCAGCAACAGGAAAACTATGTCCCAAGCAGAAATCAATATATATTAGTTATAAACAACAATGAATATGGTTTTAATTCACCATGCAAAGAAACAGATGGGCAGAATAGATAAAGAAAACAAGATCCAACAATATGCTGAATACAAGAAACACATTTAATTCAAAAAAAATTTATTGGATGGAAGACAATAGTCTAGGCAACAGGAAATTGGAACAAAAGCAAAGGTAGCCATTCTGTGTGTAGCAGATGGGTTTCAAGCCAAGAGTGATTAGAAGAGACTTCATTGTGACAGAGGACATATTCAGGAGGATGGCTAGGCCTCAAGTCAGCAATACAATGCTTGCAAGCCTCCATAGGAGATAAACAGTAACTTGGAAGGATCCTGTAATTAGCACCACCTGGTACAGTAAGTGCAGGCTGGCTCAGTGGTCCAGGGACTGAGCAAAGAACCCTGATGCATCCATGCCAAACATACCTATAGATGTGTGACCCACTTCCCTTCTGGACTGATATTAGCTAAGTAGCTATACTTGCGATCCCGTATACTGATTGACATTCCACCCAAGTTGTACCCATATTGTGTTTTTGTTTTTTGGCAGAACTGGGGATTGAACCCAGGTCCTTGCACTTGCCAGGGAAGTGCTTATTCCATTGAGCCATCTCCCTGACTTCTGTACCCACACTGTGACTGTTCTATACAAATTACCCCTGACGTCTTGGTGACAACCCACTTGGGGCCCTTCCTGTCTTTCAAGAAACCTTTCCTGCTCAGAACCCCCCATTTCCTTTAAAATTCATTCTTTGATTTTTTTTTTTTTTTGTCTTTTTGAGACAGAGTCTCATTATGCAGTTCAGGCTGGCCTTAAGCTCATTTTGTAGCTCAGGCTGTTCTCAAACTCACAACAATCCTTCTGCCTCATCCTCCCCAGTTCTGGGATTACAGGCATGCGCCACCACACCCGGCTCATTCTTTGATTTTTGGAGGTTGTAATCTCTGCCCATGTGACATCTAGCAGGTTGTGAGTTATATTTCTTCTATAATGCCTACAACCACTACAAGGCCAGGTCCTTGTGTGTAGATGAGGTTGGCCTGGAACTCACAGGCCTCCTTCCTCAGCCCCATCATGGTTGTGCCCCTACTACTTCCTCCATTAGCTTTCAAATTGTAAGGTGTCTGCCTTCCCAAAAGTTAGTCCTCTCCTCTCCACTCCAGTCTGATTGCATGAAGTCCCCAACTATGTCCTCAAATATCATTTGAAAGCCCTGCTATAGTGACACCACAATTTTACTAGACTGATAATTTGCAGATCCTCAAAGAAGCTCTAAATTCTCTTGGGACACAGATTATCTACACTCTACAATAAAAGGAAGCCACTCCCAGCCCCATGGTCTTTGTGCTTCTGCCAACAGAAGAAATATTTTGTATCCTGCACATCTTCAAAAACAGTACATTTGAGGCATGGGCCTAGATCCTGTAGTCTTGTGGCCAGTTTTCCTCTTTCCAGTCTTCCATTATTCCGACATCCTCATGGTAATCAGCAGACACAGAGCACAGAACTCAGTGCTCTCTGGCTCATGGAGACTCAAGCCTCTGAACCACTTCTCATTTTGACTGTTCACAAGTGAGGACTTTCAGAGGTTATCTACCAGGTGGGCAGTCACCAGGATAGGGTACTACATCCTGAGAAGGGGCGTGAGTGTGTGTGCCCACATGCTTTTCCTCATCTACTGAATAGCTAGAGCATCATGGGAAATAGTAGGCTAAATATGTTGGTGGCATGACAACCATGTAAACAAATGTAAGCTTTCTGGAAAGCATCTTGTTATGGAACATCATAAGACCCCAATATATTGTATGTTGAAGTTGATGACCATTGGTCCCATACACAGAAATACAGGTACAGAAGGGGATGGAAATTAAGGGACATGGGAATGGGTTTCCCCCCACCATCTCTTGTTTTTGAGTTGGTTTGGAGCTCTTTCCTCTATGATCCACTTGACTGGAGCACACAGTGATCCCCGTCAGCCCCTGACAGGCTGGGGCTATGTAGCTTCCCCACTTCTTCCTCCACAACTTTCTACCTAAGCCATCACCCTGGCTGGTTGCTCCTGGTCACCTATGGGCTCCCAGTGGGCCTACAGGAGCTGCTCTTCTGAGTCCTCTCAAGCATGTTAGTTATAAGCACTTCTGCTGTACTTGCAGCCTGTCCTCTACGAGGCAGTGATGTGTGTCTCCTCACTGAGGCTGTGAATTCCCTGGGACACAAATCAGCTGAGATGCACAATAAGAGGGAAGTGATCCACATGTCATTCATGCTTCTGCCAACAAGAGAAGTGTTTTTTACCCTTCAGAGAGTGGTGTGCACAAAATATTTTAGAAAAAAAGGTGAATAAACCCTGCTATCTCCTTCCCTTTTGCCATCTTCTATTATAACTGGCTTCTATTCTCCATTCTATGACGATAGAACACAGACTGGTTTTTCTCTTGGTCATAGAGACTAAAACTCTGTAGGATTTCAGGCATCTTCTTCTCAAGCCTTAGATTGAAAGCACGTCTTTCAGGTGACAAGCCACAAGGGCAGGGTTATGCAAATTGGGAGTGTGCATGTGTGTGTCTGTGCTTGTGTTTCTGTGTCCGAATACATATTTGGTTTTTAATTACTTATGTGCATGCCTCTGCCCCTTCATATCTTTTCTTCACCATCTTCGGAAGCCTCAGGAGAAAAATAGAGACTGGAGATATAACTCAATCGCTTCATTGCAACTGCTACCCCCAGCAGGTACTGCTCAGACCCAGAGCAGTCCCATGTTAAAGTGGATGCAATGGGAAACCCCATAGGGGGTGATCTCCCTGCCTCCCAGACCTTCGTCAAGGAGATGAAGACCTTATCCAGAAGGTACACCTGCTACCTTGCTACAGCAACCTTCAAATCAGGCTGTACTGTGGGATCTTCAGCCAGTGACCAGCCCTTGGCCAAAGAAGCAGAAAAGCTACAAAGTGTAGGATGCTGGTCAGCGGTGAAATGTTACACTGAGGTCCATGCAACGCAGGTATGGACAGCCAGCACTGAGACCGAGAGGACGAGTCTTCTGACTCAGAGAGTGAGGACTCAGGTGGTGAGAGGGTTCCGGCTAACATCAACTCACAGAGAAGGCAGAATATACCACTTCGGGTGCCCCGAGTGCCTGGCCCTGTTGATGGCTGGTGAGTTATTCAGCTCCTCTGTGCTGAACCAGAGAAGAAAAGTGAAGACCAGGATGATAAGGAGGAGGAGCAGAGTTCAGACAGTGAGATCAGTGATGGCCAAGAGCGGCAGGAAGCTGATACAGGGAAGGAAACGCTGAAATCCAGGGGGAAGGCATGCACACAGCACCATGAGAACATGACAGAGCTCACGGAAAGAGACGGCCATCAAGAGACATTGAGTGGCAAGGATGCGATGAATGATGAGGGTGTGGGGCTTGAACACGTTCAGGCCAGTGAAATACTCTACAAAGATCTCAAGGAAAAAAGCAAAGCAAAACAAAATAAAACATGCACCAAGCTGTGCCTTCCTGTGCCAGGAAACAAGGGCTGTAGAGTCCCAGCTGGGGGCAGCTGCTCTGCTCAGCCAGCTCGGCAGCGCCTGCAGGAGGAACAGCACACCGCAGGGGACCTGCTCCTGTGCACACGCCACCCACAGGTGCCGGGACGCTCCAGGATGGTGATGCGGGCAGCTACAGCACCCTTGAGCAATGGCTGCTGCTCAGCACCACCACAGCCCCCTCCATCCAGCCGCATGAGGAATTCCTTCCTTACTGAAGCAGCTTCGTGCAGTGCGAGGCTGCATTATCTGCTTCGTTCTCAGATGATCATAACTCAATATTTGTCTTTAATTCTTTGATGTTTCTTGATGGAGCATGATCCCAAGTAGTTATTAGTATTATGTAAAGCATTCTGGATAAAAGACAAGTATGGCTTATGCTGCTGATGAAATTCACTGCAAAAATCTAAGCTCTCCCATAATAATTAACAGTTACTTTGTCTCCTCATCTCTGCCCAGAGTTGTATGAGTTATTTCCCAATTAATTGGTGGATTATGAGTTTGGCTACATTTTTTTCCATACTATAATCCACTTTCACAAGGAATCACATATTTTTCATTACCCTATGATGCCTCCCAAAAGCAATATTTATAAACATGCTTAAGCTAGACAGGGAGGTACCCTTCAGTAATATTTGCACTCGGAGGGTGAGGCAGGATGAGTGCAAGTTCTAGCCCAGCCTTAACTTCATAGCAAGACCCTGTCTCAAAATCACAAACATAAATGAATAATAAAAATAAAGAGAGAACAGGAAAATGAAAACTCTAATCCTACTTAGAGTTTTTACAAAGCATCATGTGTTTTACAAAACGTGCCTCTAGCTTCAGTTGAGCCTGCCCTGGAAATAGCATGTTCGATTATGAAGAAATAATAAAAATGAAGACCATATCCTAAAAATTAAAACTATTTCACTGAAGATTACAGGTGAAATGCCATGAAGAATCTAATTGATTCTCTATGGAAATAGAAACCCTTTGTTTAGTTTTCAATTTCCCTGCATTTGATTTTTTACATTTTCAAGAACACTTTATGTACAAAAATATAGAACAGTCTGTAGTTTTGTTTTATCATAATTTGAACAGGAATCTGCTATATGCAGATTCATATTCTACTACTTTTGTTAAAGGCCTGTATCTAGATGTAGTATCTGGTGGAAATTCAAGCAGAGTCAGTATAATTAAACACAGAATTCTGTGTTCACAGGGGTTACTTGGGCTCCACACTAAGATTGAAGTAAGGGACTTGGAGTTGGTGGGTCTGGGCTTTAACATACCAATAGCCATAGTCAGTGCTTTTAGCATAATCTTATGTAGGCAAAGAGGCAGCACAGAAGACGTCATTGTCTTCTGAGGCCACACACTTGTCAGTTGGAAAGCTACATGCAAAAGTAGATTCACCTCTTTCTGACCTGGAACCCATGGAACTAATGATCAGGTTTTTCATGTGTTTTTACTGCTCTTAAATTTACTCAAAACTTTAACTTTGATGATGCTTCTAAAAGGAACATCCCTTAGACCAATTTAATTTAAAATTTAATATAAGCAAAGAGGAATGAAACAAAGCAAAACAGCATTTGTGAATTAAATAACTTCTAGAACCAGAGTAGTTTCCGAGAAGTCAGGCCAACAATGCTGTTGGAAGACTGCATAGAAAGATGAAAGTAAGTCACACAAAACAACTGGCTGTAGCTTGGCCAGTCAACCTGCCAGTGGGTCACAGGCTGGCTAATTGGCTTCAGGGCCTCCTACAGCCAGCCAAAGGATGTTACTGTAATTAAACTCTTCTTAAATTGGCTTGGTCTGTTGGGCCCACTGTAGGTGTCTAACTGACAAGCATAGTTTCCCACAAATTAAATAAATGTCAAAAACTATAAAAAGACAATCAGGAAATCTAGGCACTGGGCAGAACATCCAGGCAAGGGGGAGAGGTCCCTGTCCACATGAAGCAATTTGACCTGAGGCAGACAAAGTTTTTTCTATGCAGAACTATTTAGCATTTTATAACTCTATCGTCAGTCTTATATAACACAACTTTAGCAATCAGATATTTGAAAACTTTCTTAACCACTACAAATCTCTTTCCAGCAATTTAGGAAAATTAAAGTGCTTTACCAAATAGGCAGAGACATATATTATATTGTTTGTCATCATTTCCCTGGACCACTGGGGTTGCCAAGAAGCATAAATATTTAAAAAGTGCTCAGGATGGTTTAATTCTGTCTTTGGCAATTTATTACTTTACAAGAGACAGATTACTGAGATGTATTCTAGCAATCACTAATTGTTTTTAGATTATACACTAATATATTCATTTCATAATTATAAGTGAAAGAATGCATACTAATGTTCCAAGCTATGGTCCTTTTTTGCATAACTTAAGTAATTTTAATGGGTGAAAACTTAATTAAGTACATCCAAATTGGAGTCAGCTCTTGTAATGAATAAACTTACTTTTAATCATAATTGACAGTTGTTTCATGCCATAATCAACACCTAGGCCCATCTTAAGCAACTTTTTAGCTCTGTCTAGGCCTCCAGCATGTAAATCCTGCCTACCTTTCACTGCTCACTCCTCTGCAGTCCTCAGTTTCCCTGGCTTTAACATGCAGTAAGATTCATCATTGTAATGATCCCCTTCCCTGCAGCTTCTTCAGTAGCTCATTCCTCTTCCAGTTCTTTTACCTGGCAGAAATTATGCCCAGGCCTAACTTGACTCCTGGTTCTATGCACCAGGCAGACAGCTGAATGTGGCTGGAAAACACACATGCAAAACTGCGAATCTCCCCAAAGCCCTGACCCTTGAACTGCTCACCCATTGAACTTTCTTTGTCCACTTACCCATTCATTTCCCTTATGTGTAAGAATCAGCCAGCTTTGTTTCTCCACTACAGAATGCCCAAGGAATTAACTAGGAGAAAGTATGTAGCCCACAGCTCCAGAGAATCCTGTCCAGTTGGGTTGTCTCATTCTTTTAGGCTTTTGTCAAGCCTGCCAGATGCAATGATGGGCACTATGGGTCAGAACAAGCCACTCACAAACCAAAACTCAGGTCCTGGGAGACCATGGCCCCATAGACCTTTATGTAGGACACCTCCCATGTGATCTAAGTACTTCCCACCAGGCCCTATCCCTCAAAGATTTCATTGCTTCCCATTAATGTCACCCTGGAGATCAAGCTTGTAACATGAACTTTTTATTCATGCAGCATCACTACACAGCTTGGACTTGTAGAGACCCTCCTGTTTTCAGCCTCCCTAGTGTTGGGATTACAGGCATGTGCCACTATGCCTGGACTTAGTCACAGACTCAATGCACTCGGAGATTGAACCAGCAGGGCATGTGGTACTGGGGATTTAACCCTAGTCCCTGCACTTGCCTGAGCAGGTGCTTAGTCTGCTGAGCTATCTCACTGGCCCTTGTGATATAAACTTTGAGGGGACAGTCAACCATAACAATATAGCTCATACTCTGCCCTCTCCTCAAGCCTCTACCCCACCCTTCCCAACCTCTCTCTTAACTGAAGACCCTGTTTCTTCTTCTCCCAAGGAAACAACAGCAATCTTTCAGTGTCTTCCCAGACTTGCTGTGCGAGCTCCAGCCTACCCACAGCTGCCCTTCATGCTCAAGTCTTTTCTCCTGTCACTAGGAGCAATGGGCCAGGTTCTCGGGTGGAGAAGCAGCCACAAACACAGGGGCCCCTTTTCTCTCTATAAGGCAATGTTCTACCATTCTAAGAACATAAAGTTGGGTATGATAGTGCACACCTGTAACCCCAGTACTCCTGAAAAGCTGAGGCAGGGGAAACTGATTTTTGAAGCCCTCCTAGACCTCATGGAAAAACCCTATCTCTCTCTCATACACAAAAACCCAACAACAAAAACAAACAACAAAAGCCAAGTGAATACAAATATGTCACCACTTTTCTCATTTTGAAAACAAATTCCTCTTATACCCAACTTCCCTTCCAACTAAATTCCCTTTATCTGCTCACATTTATACAGAAACTCATCAAAAGTGACTTCTAAATATTAGTGGGCCCGGGAATCTGTCACATAACTTCTACTTGTCTTTAGATAAGCTCAGTCCTTTATTCAGCTGTTTATAATCTGTGTGCAAATGTAATTCATCAGAGCAAACTCTTAAAAACACCAAAGCATGGAATCCACTACTTATAATGTGAGAATTTCTAAGATGAATACCAGCATTGGTAGAAAATTGTCCCCTGCCACTATCTTATCCAATCTCAGCCATGAAAATCATCTAAGAACTGATACTTTCAAGTATGTCTTCATCGCAGAACATGCCCTTGACCCCTAGACTTGCATCCAGCTATCCATTGGATTTCTACATTTGGATATCAAATAAATATCTCAGATTTCCCAGCTCTAACACAAAATTCTTAATTCTGCCCTCTCTAAACTTGTTTTAGAATCTTCATCCTACCAAGAATGTGAAGACCATCCTTCAATTGTCCAAACCAAAAGTGTTGGAGTTGTCGCATCATTTTTCACTCATACCCCAAGTACAGTCCTGGCCAATTTTATTTATAAATTGTCCATGAGAACCCAGCATTGAGCAGGGTGTGGTGGCGCATGTCTGTAATCCCAGCACTCGGGAGGCTGAGGCAGGAGGATTATTGTGAGTTCGAGACCAGCCTGAGCTACAAAGTGAGCTTAAGGCCAGTCTGAGCTGCATAGTGAGACCCTGTCTCAAAAAGACAAAAAAAAAAAAAAAAAAAAAAAAAAAAAAAAAAAAAAAAAAAAAAGAGAACCCAGCATGGCTCCATATCTCTGGTACTTCCAAAGCCCCATCATTCGTCCTCCAATGGATGTTCTTGCTCTTTCTATTATTTCATTATTCAAACACCATCTACTCAGTGATGCTTTTTCTGATTCCCATTTGAAATGGCACCACTCCACAGCAGACCTTATTGTCTTTTCTGACTTTATTTTTCTTAACTGCATTTAGTGCCATTTGATATACCTCATTTTTTACTTTCTTTGCAGTGTTGGAGATTGTGGGTGTTCACAACCTTGAGCACCTACAAAGAAAGCACTCTACTACTAAGCTACTGGCTGATCCCCACTAGTCCATTGATTCTGTGTCCCCTATAGAATACAGGCTCAAGAGAGCTGTGCATTTGAAATAAAACTATCACATGAGCACAACAGCTGGCTACCAAGTGTCTTCTGAGTGAATGATTGAGTTTTCATATCTTGGCACACAAACCCATCTGTAAATAAAAGTATAGCAATAAATCAACAGGAATAGAGTCCAATCATTTAAAGAAAAAGGTTGGGCTAACTAAGGCTGTGGTTCAAATGTCACTATATGATACTACCCACTTGTTTGGCAGCAAAGTTTAAAATATCTTCTGGTGCCCAAGTAGGCCTTCCCAAGGAGCACGGAGCAAAGAGCATGTAATTTTAATATGTAACATCTTATCCTTCCACAATCAGATTTGATGTTTCAGGCTATTGTTCCTGTTTTAGAACCTTCCTGCCTGGAAAAAAGTAGAGGACCTTTGTCCTCATGACAAGGTACATATGGGTTACCTGCTAACGTCTCTGCTCTGGCTGTTGGCCCAGCTGAACTGTGCATCCTGCGATATGTCTCCTACTGAGCTCCACAGGAGCTTGACAAGAAACAGTGGAAAACCGATGCATTTGCACAGCTGCAAATCAAAATGTTTCACTGTGTCCGTGACCCTGCAGCACAAGCATTCACATAGCTGGATGAACTGTTTATATACCTGTATTTATTTAGTGTATGACAAAGCAGATGCTTGCCCAATAAGATGACAGATTTTAAAAGCCTGTATTATATTTAAGTGTCAATTTATATCTAATGTTAGAGCTTGTAAGAGTGAACATTTATTCTGAAGCTATCAAAAAGAATTAGCTTCCTGATTTTTAAAGACACAGTTGTTCCTATCTGACACAGCAAGAGATGCATGGCCCATAGAAATCTATAAATCTTCTCCTAGGGAAACTGTAATTACTTAAAGCAAAAATATATTAACTTCTCAAAATTCCAACACACACACACACTGTTAACATACACATATCGATTAAAGGGCTGTCTCACTCACCCCATATTCAATATTTCTTGTTGCGGAAAGAGTTGTGTTCATGGGTAGAAGGCATTAAGCTGAGTGTCCAAAGGAATGATCCTAGAAAAATTAAAAATAATAAACAGAAAGTTTATAAAAACAGTTTTCTTGCAGATCTAAAAGGCTATAAGAAATTGAGTTTAACAATTAGACAGGACGTAGTCATCTGGCTGGGGCCTCTCAGACACTTCAGTTTCATGCTGCTATGGTGGAGCTGGTGGGTGCTCGGCCCTATAGGCGAACATCTTATTGAAGTCTTATCTATTTCAAAATCACCTCAAGAAGAAAATGAGATAGAATGCCCACTTGTTAGCTGGACAAAAAGCAGGTGGTGGCACAGGAGTTTCAAACTATAAAACCCAGGGCCAGGGAGATAGATTAGTAGAATAAGTGCTTGTCCGGCAAGCACAAGATCCCAAGTTCAATCCCTGATAGGACACACTCATGCACAATAAGTAAATAAATAAACTGTAAAACCCAATGGCAGAAAAGACCCAAAAGAACAAGATTTCATACTTCTTCATCCCATTGTTTTTAAAGCAGAACTTTTAATGGTTTGAAAGATTGGCAGGATTGGATCACTTGGGATTCGAGTGTAGCTCTTTGCCACAAGGAGGGGGAGCCCATAAACCAGTATCCTTTCTGCTGCATGAGCTGCCAGTTATTCAAACCTGACCTGTCATAATGTAACCTTTACTGCCATTGTCAAATACAGTTGTAGAATTTCATGTCAATCTCACCACTGAGCATATATCCACTTCTATTGGAATCTAGGTAAAACTTTCATATTAAAGAGAAAAAGCACTGAATCATAGGTTCCAGTTCAGTGCCACAGATGGCTTTCTAAAGAAGCAGAGCAGCTGAGGGGAGGGGGAGAGAGAGAGGACATTGCTGGGGGTGGGAGACCCAGGGTGTGCCCACAGTGCACGTGTGGGGAAGAGCTCCAGTAGGCACAGCTGACTCCAAAGCATAATCACAAAGCACTCCGTGGATCCTCCACTGCGCCTTATGTAAGTGGAGGCATTTGCATGGGGAAGATGCATTACAACATGGTTAAAAAAAAAAAAAAGAAACCAAACAGTATTACAAATGGAAACAAGATACTCTTTCTTGGGTATCCTAGAACTCAACCAGTCAAGTCTGTGGATGATTATATTCTGTACACACATCATAGTGACTTCATAATATTTTCCCAAACAATGTTACCTCTTCTGCTATTGGCTTTCTTCCTCTTATAGCACTCCTTTCTCCTTGCTCCCTTGTTTCAATTAAGAAAAAAGATCTCTCTCTTTCTCTATCTGTCTCTACCTCTTTCCCTTTCTCCACCTCTTTCCCTCTTACTCTCTCTCTCCCTCTTTCCCTCCCTCTCTCTCTCCCCTCCTTCCATCCCTCCATCTGTCTGTCTCCCCCCAATATTTTAATAGAGATCAGTGAAGAGGCCAAAGATAAAATCAAGATGCCTTAGTGTTCTTCCTGATTGTGGTTGTACATTAAAATCAACTTCAGAGCTTTAGAAACAAATATGATTCTTAGACTCCACCTCTAGATATTATTGGTCTGGATAGGGGGATGAGTATCTGGTACTTAAAAAAAATCTCCAAATGACAACATGGGTGTCCAACTTTTTGGTTTGTCTGGGAGATAGTGAGTGAATAGGACTTGTCGTGGACTTGTCGATGTCTGCAAGATAATAAAACTTCCTTTATTTTTATTATAACATTTATTGTAACATTGGGTTGCCCAGTGATATAAGCATATCCAGGTTGGACATGCTTATAATTAGGATATGTAAGGAATTATTGTGCAACCATTAAGGGTGTGACATGGACCCCAAAGTAAGAGAATTTTAGATTGGGAGATACGGTACACCAGGGAGATTAAGGGTATCCTTCCCCAGAATGGTGACAAAATGGAAATCTAGGGATGTTAAACTCTCAGAGCACACTAGATGCAGGCTAGGATTGTGGTAAGATACCTTATAAACTAACTCATGCTGGGATATCCCTTCATATCTAAGAGAGACAGAGAAAATTGAGGACTTAAATAAAAAGAAACAAGGGCTTTGTCCAGAAAATACTGACTATATGCCAACCAAGAGGTAAGCACTGTAGTAGCACCCAAGGGCAGATTACAAGACAAAGCCACCATGACTTGCAGGAGAATAGCAGAAGCTGGAGGCTCACAGTGCCTTAGCTAACAGGCGAACATCAAGGTGGATACAAAGCAGTGACTGGGTTGATATTAAATGCAAAATTAAACAGGTTAGGTAAAGCATAGAATGAGCCCGTAGACCATTTCATATGTCCTTACCATGTAAGCAAAATGCACATTAGGCATGCTTTACCTTGTAAAGTACACTGCTTGGGTATATCCCAAGAGCTCAAATAGGGAATGATGCTGTGTTATGCCACTGCCGCCGCGGTACCAACAGAAATGGAACTGGGCCATATAAGACGGGCCATATGAGTGGCAGGGCTTACTATCCTGCTATCACAGTTGCAATCCGTCATGTGTATTTGTATGTTATTCCTTATAACATTGGAAGGTTGAAATTCTGTCATCTGCACATCGCTACGGTAAAGGGTCTTCCCTTCTTTTCCCTCAATCAGCCTCACGGAGGACCAGACTGGGAACAGAAGGAGGGCCAGTGTTTTGTATTGGCATTCGTCAACTCAAATATTAAGTCCCTTCACCTGACTAAGACTAATTTTGCCACCTTAAAATACAGTTTAATACCGAAAAGTAAGGCAAGATGCAAATGTTCAGTGATGTGTGGTAATGCTTCAACTCACATCTCCACAGAAAAGATATTACACACTAATTTTTAGATAAATTTTATCCTTTGAGTCACCAGGCACAGAAGTTATAGTTTTGATTAAATTACTGATAATGGACATTAATAACAACCCTGAGATTCTAAAAGCATATGTATATGAGACACAGTTTGATTTTATCTTGAAAAGATAAAAGTATGAGTAGCAATTATTGTACACAAAAGCTGCATGCTCTAAACAAATTTTAAGGTATAGAAAGTTATTTGTCCATATAATTAATGACCCCAGATTACTGTATTTATCCCATTGTTCTGATCCCTATTTTTTCCTACCAAAATATCCTACTTTTAGTATTTGATTCTTTCTTTTAATAGGTTCTAGCTAGTTGGAAACTGTATATTTCTAACTAAAGAAAATATACAGTATTTGTCACTTATCATTGCTTTATTTTGGTCTATTAGCTTGCTTATTCTGAGTTTATTTCATTCTGAAAATACTGGAACCCTGATCTCCAGATGGGTGAGCTGTTACTTTCTGATGGATGTTTTTCCTAATGAACATTGAATGCCGATCAATGGCCAATTCCAGGAAGAATAATGGAGAGCACAGCTTCGTTTCTCTCACAATTCTAAGAGTTAAATGTCTGGAAGTATACAAAGATCTTCCACTGAGAACTGTCATTAGAAGTTACTATAAATCTTCAGTTGGACTGCTTTTCTGAAATGTTATATTTGACAAACCTTGTGAAGCAAAGAACCCACAAAAAGACTTGGGCTACTGATCAAGGTAAAGTGGAATGGAAAAGACAAAAGCCAGACAAAACTCACTTCCCTTAATGTGAACACCAGCCACCGGAGATATTTTGTTGGGATGAATGAAGCAGAGAGATGATGTGCTGTCGAGGTTGGCTGTGATTGGCTCCAGCTGCAGGGGCAGAGCCGAAAACGAAAGTCCTTCACTCTTGTGCTTGCAGTCAGTGAAAGAAAGACTTCTGGGATGCTCAGAACGTGAGCTTGGTGAAATCGCTGTGATAATTTGCACCAAGTAAAGATCCTGTGCTATAGATGGATGAAAACTTCAGTCATTTATGACAAATAATCTTTTATTGGGGAAAGGGTGTCCAGGAATGTTCCACGTTCATTTGCATTAGGTTCCTCAACTTTATTTTTTTTTATGTATTTTTTTATTTTTATTTTTTGGCAGAACCAGGGACTGAACTCAGGCCCTTGTATTTGCCAGGGAAGCGCTTATTCTACTGAGCCATCTCCCCGGCCCACTTTCCTCAACTTTATAGAAAACAATACAAGAAGAGGAAAATGTATAGTTTTATCAACCCAGAGACTTAGCTTCCAATTCCAGCTGCTCTTCACCCATTAGTGTTTTCAGCTCAGTGTCTTGGTCACTTATTTACTCTCACGGATCCCGGGTTCCTCAGATATTCACGCCACTGGGATTACAGTTACAGGATGGACATTACTGAAAGTAGTTGTCCTAAGCTCGGTCACCTTTGGGTGCTCAGAACACGAAGCAGAGGACTGGCCAGGAGCCTTGATTTGGGAGCCAGACTGCCTGAGTGTGAACCTCAGCCAAATGCTGCCATCTGGGCGGATGACTTCAGCCTTCTCATAAAACACAGATCTCAGTATTACCTCATTGAGTTGTGTCAAGAACCAAGTGGATTCATGTGTGGAAAAATAAGTACCTTGTCTAGCTCCAAGGAAGCAATCAGTAAGCCCGAGACAGTGGTGGGCTGAGTCCCTGCTCCCTTGCCCGTAGTCACCTGAAGTTCCCTGCTGGTGCCTCAGCCACTGACTCCTGTACTGCTCTTTCTCTCAGTGTGTGGGTTTGCTGGTAGGAGTGGAAGGGGGTGAGTCCCGATGGCATACCTCCATGTCTCATGCCTTTGCTAAGATTCCTTGAGGCAAAGAAAATCTAGAATATACAATTATGGAATTTGAAATTCAAAATCTTCAAATCCTAGGAAATTACCATCTCCATGGCCAAGCAATGAGCAGCTAAAACAGACTGAAGAAAGTAGAAGGCAAATTCTGGGGTTCCTCTACCCTGGGCCCCAGATGTAGTCAATCTCTAACCTCTTCACTACTCCACTCCGGGTCTGTGAGACCCTTCATGGTAACAGACGCTGCAGAATGTCACCCCAGCAGTCAATCCATGTCAGGCCATATTTAAGAATTAATTCCTTCTTTAGTGAGTGCTCAGACATCAATAAAACAGTGACAAAAACCATTTCTTTGGAAGGCAAATAAATGGACAGTTCTTGGATCTGAAAACATTTTATAGGCACTTAAATAATGAAATTAGTCACCTGAAGTTCTCGGCAGCAGAGCACTCACCTTGTTTAGGAAGGACATTAATCATGGCTTTTTTTTTATAACTATATGCTAAACATGGTGTGATATTACTCTCAGCAGGGCAGCCACAGCGCACACTCGTGTGTTGTCTCTGGAAACCACATCAGAGGGTAAGCTGTGGGGCTGGCATCACAGACAAGCTATTTCCAACCACAGATTATTTTCAAATGTCAGGTCTTTATTTCCAGTAGCAATAAATCCCTTACCTCACAGCCAATCGAGCCACTCCACCATGTGAAGTCATGCAGCCAGGAGACCCAGTGGGCCCAGTCCTTCCCGTGTGTGCTCCACCACGGCGAGGCTCGGAGCACACAGAAGGTGTCAGCGGCCACACAGCCGGCGAGTAGCGGCCGGCCACCCACCGGAAACCCAGTCAGAGGCCGCGGGTCTAGAGCGCCTTTTACAGGACACAGCGCATTGCAGCAGGCCTAATATGTTATTCCAGAGAATAACAACTTCATAGTGCCGAATGTGACTCACTTTTCTCCCAAGACATATGCCATCTTCCCACCAGGAAGAGTCATCTCTTCCCCATTTAGCCACCGGACCACTCTGTAACAGCAAGGTGGCTGTACTGCTTTTGCAAAATATATGAGACTTATTCTAAAACCAACCTCTCGTGCTCACACATTACATTGCAAATGTATTTACCCTTGACTGAAAATACATTTAACAAAAGGAAAAAAATACCAGACTTATCATTGCTTAGACAAAATTTGTATTTTTACAAAATTATTTATTATAGCAGAGAATCTTTAATTTCAATGACAAGGCCGCCTGCAGCAATGTTTAATATTCATTCACTTTTATTCAGGCAGAAAATTGACATTAGAACAGGCCTATTTTTATAAAAGGCAGTCTAGTTTTTCCACAGGGAAGATCCTCTTTCAAATATTATTCAAAAATATGCGCAGAAAGTATAGCCTCAACTTGTGATATCAAGTGATAACTTTTTATTAACTATTATATCTAGTAAGCGGATTCCGCAGGCTCCCTAAGAGCACAGCAGGGCTGGGGCTTGGGAAATGCGATGATAAGGACGGACAGCTGCGTCCCTAGACACAGGACACCAGAGAGATGACGAGCCTTCTCTCTTGGCACATCGATGGCCATTTACTTGCTTAATATCTAGCTGTGGATGTCGGCAAATGTCGGCCTGCAAAAGGAGTAAGGAACTAACCGGTGTGTCTCAACCCAGGCTGCATGCCAGGAGAATCTTGGTTTCATAACAGAGGGGGAAAATTTAAAAAATAAATAAATAAATAAAATTTAAAAACTCTCTCACAGAGAGTTCTACAGGCAATGACAGAGTCAGCAAATCCATTCAGGGCCCATTCTTCCTAGAGCCCCAGCCACTGTGTGAGCAGTCCCCTGGCCCCTCCAGGGTCACTGTGCCCCCAGGACAGGGCAAGCGTTGCACAGGCTATGCTCAGCCTGCTTGCTGGTCTGCCTTCCAACCTTTCCTGCCAAGACTGGCTTAACTGAGCAGGGGCACACCTGGGCTGCTTCCTTGGCAACAAAGCAAAACGTGTGGTCAGGAGTTATGCTATGGATGGGTGGAGAAAGAGCAGAAAGCAACATGTGACCAAGCAGGCATGAGCCAGAGGAAAGAAAGAAAACTGCAGAAGAGTGTCCTGCGATTTTGCCAAAGCAAGGTTCATTCCTGCAGCCTCTGCAGTATCCAGTGCTTCAGTGTCTACAGATATGCAGGGCATGGGACAGTGTGGCCAGGCCTGAAGCATCTAGAGCCAGGTGAAGGGGATGTCACCTTGGCCTGGCACCTGGCTTGGAAGTTTAGGAAGCAGGGTGAAGCTGGGAGCAAGGGTGCAGCCACCCCGGGGATTAGTGCCAACATCTTGACCTGTGGGCTCCCACTGCAGGGACGGTATCCCTTGTGCTCTAAAATCCTGAAAGACAGGTGTAGTAGTGATGGGAAACATTGTGCCTATATCTAGAAAAGAAGCTTACTAAATATAAAATTCCCTGGTATTAAGTTTTCATCTTTTTAGTGCCTTTTAATAAACACAATAAAATTATACAGATCCAACTGGGGGATTTTCCTTTGGGCTTGATCACCTTGAACCCACCATGTGCCCTGCAATGATGCCTGCTTCTCAAGTAGGCGACACTGCGGAGATGGGGGGAGGTACCAGGAAGCAGCGGTGTCTCCCGCACAACGCAGAGTGCAGTGCAGGTGTGTGTGGGGTGCAGAGGGCTGTGCATTTGCTTTCATGCAGGAGAGATTATTTCATTTGTTTTACTTTTGGAAGTGTGCAGAATAATTTGATGTTTTCATGGAAGAATAAATCCCCAAGAGACATAGGAGAACAATTAGTGTGTATTCGTGTTTGAAGCTGGGAAAGTTATGTGTTACTGTTTATAAAACTCATTATGATGTTTCTTTAATCAAATCAGCACAGGAGCAAAACTAATAGGTGAATAGAGAATACAGGAAAAGACATAAATGTCTGTGTCACATCAGCAGATGACAAGATACTATTTCAATTTTTAAGAGAAAAAAATAGCTTAGTCATTTCTCTTCTAAATGTGAATTGGATAAAGTTTGATGTATGTTTCTGGCACCAAGAATTAGCCAGTTTGTGGTAATTTAGGTAAAATATGAAACATGAAAGGCAAGAATGAATTTTAGAAGAATGAACAGTTTAAATGTTAAAAAATTAAACAAATAAAATAGAGTCCTTAACCAAAATAGGAATATCTGAAGCTATGAAGCCACAGACAGTTTGACTATGAAAAGAACTTTAAGAAAAACTCTTAGAATGTTAAATTTTAGGGCTGGGGAGATGGCTCAGTGGCAAAAGCCCCTGACAGGCAAGCTTAAAATCCTGAGTTCAGTCCCCAGTACCACAAAAACAAACAAAAAACAAATAAACTAAAAGAATGTTAAATTATTTCACAAAGAATATGAAAAGATAAATTACAAATATTTGCAGAACTGCATAAGAACTTGGAAGTTAAATTCTGTAAGTTGATAAAAAGGCATAGAAATAAAAAAAATGTGCAAGAAACAATTTTTAAAATCCAATTTTTAAAATACAGTTCACAACAGAATGTCTAACTGGCTTTAATAACTACATTAAAGATGCTCAAGTTCACCAGGAGTCTTCGGAACGCAAATTAGACACATGACAACATGGCATATTTCATCTATTGGATTAGCATTAATTGGCTCGGGCTGTAATCTCATGGGCTAGTCAGAAAAAAAGGGAAAGTTCTCTCACATGTTGCTGGTAGAAAAGTAGGTACTAAAGTTTAAGAAACTAATCCAAAAGTCTCTAGAAAGAGAGTTGCAATGTGTAGTATTATTTTTTCTCATCTATCTCCACCCAAAGAAATCTAAGAAGAAATTACATATTCATAAGTTGGTAAATGAATAAATTATAATACATCACGGTGTTATGTAAAATACAAAACATTATTCAGCTATTAAAGAGTGAGCCCAGCCAGTAGTTGTGGCACACACCTGTAATCCCAGCACTCAGGGAGGCTGAGGCAGGAGGAGTGCCATGAATTTGAGGCCAGCCTGGGCTACATGTCAGGTCTCATAATGAGGTAAGCTAATACCTCAAAAATCTCCTCTCTCCCTCATCTCTGTATGCTTTTTCTCACTTTTCATATAGTAGTGAAATTATATTTCCAATGTTATAAACAAAACCCATGAATGTTTTATTTAAATTTATAAATGTATATTTATATTTGCAGAGGTCTGTATGAATATACAAAACATTGAGGAAGAATTTGTATGAAGCTGAAAATACAAGTGTGTGTGTTGAGAAAGACAGAAATGTGTACAGCAAAATAGAAATAGCATGATATAGAAGAAAGTACAATGAAATTGGACAAATATAAATAGAAAGACATAAGCAAACTAACTTTTAAAAAGACCAGTTGGGACACAATAGCAAAGGGTGTTTTATGTCGTGTTACAGTGCATTATTGTATTGTCCTGTACAAAATGGAGGGCCACCACAGGTTTAAAATATACAAATAAGAATAATTTGAAGAGCCTTTGCTAAGATAGGCTTGCTTTAGGGTGTAAGAAGAGCATGCTTCTTGGAAGTTCGGGCTTTGACATAGGTGGATCTGGTTCAAATCCTGGCTCTGTGACTTATTTGGGTGTGTCTTTTTCTGTATTATTTAATTCCCATGGGTTCAGTGACCACTCTGTATAACAGAACAATAACACCTACTCTGTAACATTGTGTGTATCCCATGAGATCACAGACAGAAGGAAAGCACAATGTTGCTTGCTGGCAGGGAGGAAATAGTTGGATTTATTACTAGGGCTCTTTGTGATCATTAGAGAACTTCCCAAGGGATTGTTTAGAGAACCCAAGCAATGAGGTTTAGGGCCTCCAAGTATGAGGGAAGAAGAGACATGTGCATGGCCATGTGCTTGTGGTCAGGAGAAGAGGCAGGGCGTGGGAATGGACAGAGCAGAATCTCCTAGGCTCAGCCTGCAGGAGAACTTCACTATTGAGGATAATGGTGACTTTTTAAATTAGATGGTATCTTTAGTCTTCACACAGGCCAAAATGAATTTTGGAGGTGACATCTTGAACCATTACAGATACTAATCCTGCTAACAGAAGAAGAACAGGTTTGGGAGAAGGGTAAGATCAGGATTTTGGCTTGAAATATATAATCACTAGTATTTATTAAATGTTTAACATATAATCTTTAATGGCCTTTACCAGGACCCTATGAAGTTATGATAATTCCATTTCTCATTTCACAGGTGAGGAAACTAAAGAATAGAGAGATTAATCAATTCTCCCAGCACCAGGGAGATGATTTCTGGAACTGGGTTATAAAGGGAACTTCAAATTAGAGGCCAACATTAAAGGCCTTGAGTGCTGCCAACTATCAGAAAAATGAATATTGAAAACAAACACTGAATTTGGAAGTTGGGTGGCAATCTTATCCTTGCTAGAATCTGACTTCAGAAGAAAAGATGGTGAATATTGACTGATTTTTCAAGGAATACAACAGCTTAGATCTAGAGAAATGAGGCAGCTGCAGTGTTTTTCCTCTGCTTGAATCAGTCTCTCCAAAAGCACCTTCTTTTTTTCAGAATGAAAATAAATCTCTGTCTTTCTCTTGACCGACAAGGTTCCACCAGACCTGCCCTCACCTACCACTTTGTTCTCCTCTCCTGCCACTCTTCCCTGCCTTGAGGTCTAACAGCTTCTGTGGTCTCACATTGTTCCTGTCGTGTGCGTCTGTTCCCTTGGCCTGGCTTATTCCACCCCAAGGGATTTGCACATTTTACATTTAGTTTTGTCCTACGTCCTTGATAGATGCTTTCACAGATCTACTTATCTAAGAAAGCTTTCCGCTAAAAAAAAATTCAAATATACAACACAAAGCAGTGGTTACTGGGGTGGAGTAGAAGACAGTTAATGGAGAGATAAAATCAGAGGGTAGAAAGTTGTAGACAAATCAAGTGGACAAGTCTAGAGTGCTAAGATACAACATGAGAATGGAAGGTCATAAAATTGGACTGTATATGAATTCTTTCTAAATGAGATTTTAGCTGTTCTTGCCATGAAGACAAGAAAAAAACAAAACAAACAAACAAAGAAAACAGTATGAGGTTATGGGTATGTGAGTTTGATTCCCCATAACAACTTCCCATTCTCTACATGTATGCTGAAACATCATGAAGTCTATTTTAATTATTCACAATAAAATTTGTTTATACATTTAAAATGAGAAAGCATTCCTCCACCTGCATCACTTCCCTTACTCGTCTGGCTTTGCCTTTCTTCTGGGCTCTCATCGGCAGCACTCTCCTGATGGCAAGCAGCTTTCTTTCCTCATCCCTTGGGCACTGATGCCCCACCTTGCAGCCAGGTAGCTATGGACTGAACCCTCCAAAACCAGGAGCCCACATCAACCTGTACAACTCTGAAGTGCAAGTGGCAGGTCAGGTGTTTTGTCTCAGCAACAGGAAAGCTGACCAAATCAATGCTGTGCTAAATACTGAAAAATATTTTTGATGACAGATATTTTAGGTATTCTTACTACACACACACACACAGTCTAATTATGGTATTTTGTCCAAGAGATGTGAAAGTGCCCACTAATTTTATTCTCAAGTACCTAAATTGTTTAGTCAATGCGAGTGACGGACATCTGTAAATAACTGCAAATAGATTTTCATTTCCTTCATCATCCAGTCTTGGACCTCCAATTCTTTATTTTAAAATTGAACCTAAAAATGCCTTATTATTATATTTATGATGTATATATTAAAAAATGGCTAATGTATTTAAAGTTAATCTTCATTAATATTTTCATTTAATATCCTCCCTTTTTAAAAGTCTTATTGCAGATCCAGATTTATATGATGAAAGAAGCTAGGAAGTCACTATAAAACATAAGCTAATCATTGGGAATCACTGAATGTATTAGGCCATTCCCAAATTCATCTAAATGTACTCAGGGGACTAGATCCCGACTTTGGGTTTAATGTTTTAATCCTATTCATAAGAGTGCAGAGGCTCCATCTTCACAAAATGGGTCAGTTTAAAATGAAAAGGTAAATAAACAACAGGCTTTCTACTTGTTTTGTTTGTTATTGTTGTCATAAAGTGTGACAAAATCAGAAGCTCTAAAGAACAAAATTTGTTATTTTAGAGTTCTATAGGTCAGAAATCTTGGTGGCTTACTTTAATTTTTGGTTCTGAGGCTTATAAGGCAGAAGCTGATTCCTTGCCTGGGTTGGGCATTTAGATAGCAGCTCTGGGGAAGAATGCACTGCTGTTTCATTCCTGTTATTGGAAAGAAGAACTTAGGCTGAAACCTCCATGTCTATGCTGGCTTCCCAGCAGGTACTTCACTGGGATCCCCCAAACCTCCAGTTCCTCGTCACAGTGGTCTTCTATCTTGGAGCGCACTCATGCTTCAAATTTCTCCAACTTCCCCTCTGCCATTCCTCTCTGACTAACTGGAGAAGATCCTCTGCTCTTAAAGATTTACGATTAGCTAAATTATAAAACTTTGATAGCTAATCTAGAATAAACTTTTCAAGATTAATAACCATAAATTCCCCTTTGCATGTAATCTGCTAATATCAGAATTTCCAGGGATTAGGGCACGGGCATCTTTGGAAACCCATTCTGCCTACCTACACACCTGTTGTGTTTGTATCTGTCATCTTCAACCCAAATTAACTTGAAAGGTCTAGAAGTCTTTCTTCCTTTAAGTTTCATGTCTGTGTTATTAGACAAAAATACATCTTACCACAGATATTGAAGAGTTGCCTTACTCATATGGCACAGGGGCAGTGGAAATAAAAATGAAAAAAGAACACTTTAAGTACTATTTGCAGTAAGGAAATAAACTTGAGGCATCTGTAAGTAAGTGGATGCACCTATGGACCATACTGGTCATTAGTGAGGTAAAGCAGACACACAAGTCTCAATGTCATTGTGTGGTTTATTGCACATGACAAACAGAAAATGTAAATAAACAACAAAGTAAAAGACAATAGAAAGCAGGATGCTTTTCTCAAATGGGACGGCGAACAGGAGATGGGAGGAAGGGAAAAGAGATGCAAAGAGAGCTGAAGGAAAAGATGCAAATAGAGCTTTCGTGAATGGAAAGAGGCCAGGAGCTGGTGGCTGCGTGACACACATGTACCAACTCACCACGACCAGTGTGACTTACATACTGCAAACAGGCATTGATGCAAGATATGTTTTAAAAAGAAGTTAATGTTTCCTGGCCTTTATTCTGCCTGAAGCAAACCAAAAGTAAGACATCATAATACTTGACATTCTTCAATAACAATTCCTTTATTATTAATATTATAGTAATATATTTGAAGAGTTTAAAAAAACAAGATGCCTACACATTACTTACAAAGGCAGAAAGAAAATGCTTATTAACAGTCTTAACTCCAAAGCTGTATTTGTTTAATTTATTTCTCTTAAACACAATCATCCTACACAAAAGCATCCCATTATCATGTGTGCAGTATCACCCTTAAATGGTATCACTATCACAGATAGCAAGCGAATCCAGTCACTTTGCTAACAAGGGGACTACAGTGAAATGGGATCCTTTCCAAGTAGGTTACAGGCAAGGAGAATGATATTAAATTATCATGTAGGAAACCAGGCAAATTTTACAGATCTCATCATTAAGGCCATTTGGGATATAGTGTCAAAGAAAATCCGTACCTCAGAAGTACAAGGAAGAAAATCTCAGGGAACAAAGTAAGAAGGCCAAGGTCCTGTCCTGGGTTATGGGGTCCCGGTGGTAGCTGAGCGCTATGCTAAGGAAGAGGCGGAGAAGTCTGCATGGGGGGCATGCAAAGCAGCTTGGGTGCAGTCATACTGCTGCTCCTAGGTGGCTCCCTTGAACGGGGACCAGTGACACTCAGCACTGCGGCTGCAAATGCCTCTCCTCCGATGAGCATATGATGGTGGGGGAGCCACCATTTTAGCTTCTGAACCCAGCTAAATCCCCAGCCTTTTCTAATTGTTGAGGCAAAGGCTCCTGAAGTTCCTGAGTTGGCCAAGCCAGGTCTGAACTTACGACCCAAACTCCTCAGCCTCCCCAGCCTCCCCGAGTGCTGAAATTATGAGCTTTCACCTCTGTTCCTGGTGCACACAGGCCCTTGAAAGTCTGCGTCATTCTAGCTCGGAAGGGAAAGTCTTCCTAGCCTGTGACCCTGAGCAGTTTCTTTTATAGCCAGTGCCAATTAAAAAATCACAGAAAAATAATTTTACATAATTTAGTCTAAACATGGTGACATTTTCAAGAGGCTAATAAACCCATCTCTTAAAGTATTATACTTTTAAAGCACCTGCAAGAAGGTGCAGGGAGGGCCGGGGAGATAGCTCAGTAGAATAAGCACTTGCCTTGCAAGTGCAAGGGCCTGAGTTTGATTTCCAATTCTGCCAAAAAAGAAAAAAAAAAAAAAAAAAAAAAAAAAAAAAAAAAAAAAAAAAAAAAAAAAAAAAAAAAAAAAAAAAAAAAAAAAAAAAAAAAAAAAAAAAAAAAAAAAAAAAAAAAAAAAAGAAAGAAAGAAAGATAGAAAAAGAAAAAAAGAAGGCGCAGGGACCAGAATTTGATCAGAGGGCCTGTCGAGCAGGTCCCGCCCCCCGGGATCATGGAGACAGCAGTTGAGACTGGGCATGGTGACATGCGCCTGTACTCCCAGCTCTTGAGAGGCTGTAAACAGGCAGATCACTACAAGTCCAATCTAGTAGTGAGGCCCTGAACACCCTGTATACCCTTCCCTAAAATACAGAAAAAAGTATACAAATAAATAAAATTAAAGTATTATACTTTTATATACTTAGAATTTCTTCTGAAAGCATTTAAACTTTTCTAGCACACACACTAACTTATTCTTTGTATCGAAAACTAACATACCTTGGCCTAAAGTAACATACTTCAGATAGAAACTAGAACAACTGTCCATTCATGGTAGGATCCTGTATATCACCACAGCCACATTCTTACCTGCCTTAGATCAAAGAATACCCCAAGGGAAGCACTTAGTAAGAGGTTGTGCCATTACAAGTTTTCCAAAAATGGCACTGAATATTCTACTTCAGGTAAAAAAAAAAAAAAAAAGCCAGTCAACCCATCAGCAATGAGAAGCTCTGCCCAAACTGGTTGCTGTGGCTATTTATGGAGTTCAATATCTATTTCTGGAAGTTGTCCATCAAGGTCAACATAAAAGTCAAGGATATCTCAGAGGCTCTAGCATCAGGGTTGGGCAGGCTCTGAGGGATGCTCTGGTCCAGAGTTTCGCAAGCCGCAGCTTTGGAGCTGCTTTTGTAAAACAGGAACTAGAAATCTGTAAGGACAATGAACAGTAGACATTTTATACTTTTCCCCATTGACTCTTCTTCCAGGAGAGGAAGACCAAGACTTGGCAAGACTGGAAGAAAGAGATCAGGCCCTGAAAGCTTCCCAGAAGCACACACAGCCCTGCCCTCCCTGCCTTCCTCCCCACATCCCTTTGCCCTTTTGGTCTCTGCTGTGCTCTGTCTCCTGACTCACTCCCTTTCTTTAGAAATGTTTGCAATATTTTGCATCTATACTTACTAAACTTTATTTTTTACTGCTCTCAACTTTTAAATTAAAAGTATTTTTAATCATAGTTCTACCTTTCTCTAGAAATACATCCATGCATACCTGAATCTAAGTTCCTTTCTCTTCCTCTATAACTGATTCTTTGTAAAGTTCTTGAGGAAAAAGATTCATTCCCCCTTTGTAAGGGAGAGGTAGAAATCCTAAATATTCCTAAAGGCAAGTGTGGCTGTGGTCTAAGTAGCTGTTTATCAGAAATGCGTACAAGCCACAGATAAAATATGAAAGTTCCTGGGTTCTCAGCCCTGGGCTGTTCTCTGATGCTGGGCATTGAACTGAAGGCCTCTCATGTACTAAGCAAATGCTCTACCACTTAGCTACATTTCCAGGCCTGGACTTTCAATTCCATATCTTTATGGTGGGCCCATCACTTGCCAGGTGATTCTGATGCAGAAAGGGAAGCACACAGGCCCGAATGAACTTATAAATCGGTTTCAGTTATGACTACAGATCATTATTTTGAATAATAGAGCTCTGCTTGTAGCAAACGCTTCCTTTAATTGCCTATTTGACTTCTATTCTATTTTCTTTCTGTGTCCTGTCCTTTTTCCCTCTACTAAACAAAGAGACCTGACCAACAGTTAGACAAAAGGCTCAGAAAGATTGCAAAAGGAGACCCTCATTCTCTAAAGTATAAAACTTACTGAACCATGAAACTCATCATAAGCTAATAAAACATGATGACTTCCTCTCTCTGAGATTATAACGTATTAATTGAAGATGCTGCAAGATCTTTTGTGGAATGTATCCAGCAAATATTTATATGTTTATTTACTCTACTAGGCACTAGGCATTCAAAGTGGTGCTAATCTTTGTCTCTTCCTTCAGAGAGATCATAGTTCTGAAGTGAAGAAGAAAATCATGCCCTGCCTATTTACATCTCTGTTTCTGGTTTTTCTCCCTCAGTGGTGCTGTCAGCTGGGATTCTTTGAAATTCATATTAAAATGATGGAGTTGGGAGAACATAAAAGAACTGAGGCCATGATTACTCTTCTCTGTGCTATTCTGGGAGACTTAAAGAAACGAAAGTAAAGAACTAGCAGCACTTCAACCAGAATTACCTAAGCCTCTAATGGCAAGCCCTGCTCTTGTGCTAGGGTTAATTTAGTCTAGGAGATGTTAACCATGCAGCGAGCTATTCTTTTCCTCTGAAGGCTGCTGAGTGATCCAGTATACTTGAACAATGAGGCACCTGTGGGTTGTTCTTTTTAATTAAAAACTCCGTTAATGGGATGGACTTTCAGTCACTTATTTGTTGAAAATGCTAGAATTTGGTCTACCTCATTTTCCAGAGTCCAATTTGAAAATTATGTTTAAAAATAGCCTCTTGGTTTGAGAACACAATAAAAAATTCACAGCAGTCTCTGAAAGATGGACTTATAGACTATTCATGTTGGAGGATAAGCAAGACTACAATATATCTGTTCCATGGGTGATGTTTGTAAGTACCTGGAAATTGGCAGAGGACCCTGGGAAGTGAGAGGAAGGTCAAACAGGGCCTGTCACACTGGGAGTCTGAGCCATCAGAGATCAGAGCAAGAACAGAAAGTCTTCTGAGGGAACGAAAGGAGGTAGCCAGGGACGGGAAGGCTAAGAACACCCAGCAAGAGCAGCAGCGAGTAGTTAGGGAACTGGGAAGTTTTGGAGAATGCTGCGTAGATGTGAAGTTGTACAATATTTCTCAGAAGGGGGTGGGTGGAGGAACGTTCTGTTAAACAAGGGCTACTCCAGGAGGATGTAGAGAAATTACCTCACTTTCCTCTACTTCTACACAGGTCCCGGGCCCTGCCCCAAGGACAGTGTGATCAGGGAGCAAGCACAAACTGCCCCTGAAGTTCCCTGATATCAGAATTTGGATGGATAGTTACTGTGTGTAAGCAAGGGCCACTTCACAGAAAATATAGTCCTTGTTTCTAGATTGAAGATGTTTATTTTAGGCTTACTTCCCTAAGTGGTTATAAGTTATAGCACAAATCAACTTATTAATTTGCCTTACCAATATTTATGAAGGCCTCTATCAACATAATATTAAGTTCTGGGTTTTCTTATTTTATTTTTTCTTTCATTTATCAAACATATAATTTGTAAGTACTTCTCATATGCTAGGAATATGCCAATATCTGGGGATGTAAAACCTAGACACAATTTCTGTACTACTAAATTGTTAAATTTAGTGATGGATGAAGATAATAACTAAAAGGAATGTGTAGTTATAACCTGTGATATATATTGTATTATTCAGGATGAGCTAAGTCATTCTGTGCCCACAACTCACCTAAACATCTTTGTATACAAAAATAAAGTTGTATTTCTTATTTAAAATGATACACCACAGATTCCAGGGACAACCTGCTCAGGCCACCCTTCTGTCCCTTTCTAGGACAGAAGCTTTCTTTCCCACAATAAATATTCTGCTCTTAAAAAAATTATACCATGACACCATGTGACTTTCCAGTGCTGGCAGTAATTGTCCTTCAAGCACATATGTATATATTCTTTTCTTTTTTTTTTTGTATTTTTTGGCAGAACCAGGGATTGAACTCAGGCCCTTGCACTTGCCAGGCAAGCACTTATTCTAGTGAGCTATCTCTCCAGCCTCCTGGATATGTATATATTCTTAAGGATGATTGTTGATTTATTGAACAGGATGGATGATGGTGTTATTCACTAAAATATGAAATGCTATGGTTTAGGACAGATTGTGTGTGTGTGTGTGTGTGTGTGTTCTGTGTATGTTGCAAGAGTTTCTTCAGTTTTACACACACTGGTTGTGAGGTTCCCTCAGGACATTCAGGTGGAGATGATGGATGAACACTAAAGATTCTGTGATGACACAGGCTCGAGACATGACTCAGAAGCTATGTGAAAATGGGCAAAAACAGAAGGCAGAGGCATGGCTAAGAATGCCTAACATGATGGCACAGAGCAAGAGATGCAAAGAGACCTGAGCCTTGACAGACCTGAATTTTATTAGCATTGCCTATAGAGCATATTGAGAAGAAAAATCCAGGAGAGAGTGAGGTCTCGAAATCCACAAAGTACACTTTCTAAAGCAAATGATCAACATCATAACACAATGCTGAAGTTCCAAGTAAAGTGAACATGAGACCTGTACTTTGACATAATACAGCCTCCAGCGACTGATGAGGGTGAACGGTAATGGCAGTGGAGACAGAAGCTGTCTTAGTAGTAATAAGGGAGGAAGAGATCACTATGTTAAGAGGGCAGATTCAAACAGACTTTCATTCTGTTCTTTCCCAAACCTCCACTGAAACAAAAATGAAAAAGAAACTAATGTCATAAATTAACAAAGAAAAAGGAAAAGAAGATAAAAACTATTGATAATTCTAGAAAGTTGGATCCTCAACTGAATGAAAAGCAAATTAGCAAGAGCTATACATCAGAACCCTCCAGACTTTTAAGAACTTGTGATGCTGGGTTCCTTTGAAAGTGAAGGTGAAGGGGAGTACAAGGTCTTGAAATCCATAAAGGACATATAAGTCCTCATGACTTACGAGGACTGACTGAAAATGCTTTGAAAGCACTCAAATTTCCACACAGACCCTTTGTTATTTTGTAGCTACCCAGCCGTACCTCCTATAAGCCAGCACAAGTGGGAAGTTCATTCTTTGCAGAGGACAAAACAGATGATCTCTAGTTCAGTGGACCCCAGGCACAACTGCAGATACATGGCATGATAAATAAAGGACAAGTAAATAAGAATTTATTTATGGAATGTTGAAACCTGTAGCTCTCTTTCTCAATGCATATTATAGCCACATTCCCCACCCACCCCATTATCAGGGAAAGCATGAATGCAGTCTCCCACTACCACAAATTATGCAGTTGAGTTTCACACATTAGGGGAAATCTCAGGGGTCAGCACATTCAGAGCACAGTGGATGAGCCTCTCCCTGGGACAACAACCTTCATGGTCATGGTATCTCCCTTGCCAGGTACATGCTATTATAGCCATATTTACTGGGGTAGGAAGAGATTGGTTGAGTCTTCTTTCAGAAGTTTGACAAACCCAAGAGAAAAAAGCCAAAGAAAATGATGACAACACTTCTCCAAGGAAACAAGACCGACATCATCACCCTACACTGAAGAATACACTGAACAGTATCTGACGGTACTCTCTCCTTTCCCTCCAATCCCTTGCTGGATATCTCCACTGATCAAACCCAAGTAGAAGATGGAGGGACAGCAACTTACTTAATGGACCAGCCCTCTGGGGTAAAGAGCAAAATGGAGAAGGATGAAGTGGATCTAGTGGGGCCAATGGGAGACATCCTCCCCAAAGGACATGGCAGTGACAGCCAACCAGAAGCATGCTTCTGGACCTGGCAGAAATACTAGAGGCAGAGACAGACAGAAAGGCAGGTAAGAATATGGATTTTTTTTTTAAATTGTCCATTGGGATTGATTGAAAATGAAAAGAATCTATTATGTGTCTAGGATTTAGGAAAAAGCTTAATTAAATCCTCTCTGATTTGTAGAATTTACTTTTGGGGTAGAGAGTTTTGAATTGTTCAATGAAATTACTTAACTTACCACCATTTTTGTTTAATCAAGGTTCATGTATTTTAATAAAAAATAAAGTCTCTTCATACTCACAGGAATCTACCATGTATGATGAAAGATTTATATAGCAAGGAGGACAGAAATTAAAATTACTCAAATCTCACACTGTGTCTCTTTGATGAGTAAGCTGAAGACACTCACACTGATAACATTCAACATGTTATTCTATTTCCAGGCTAACCCAAAGTGATCTCAAAAAGTTACCCATGCACTATCAATACACCTTAACTTTGCCCATCACCTTTTGATTTTACAAAAACATTTATTAAAAGTTAACAACCCACTTGTCTCTTAAACATTTCTTATATGATTTCTAATGCTTACTCTATAATTCATTTCATATCCATGTTGAAACTTACAAATAATGACAAGAGGCTTATGCTTGCCTGGAATTGATCTGAAGATCGTATTTACTGTAGTTTCTAAAAGTCCATTTTGGAAATGAATCTGTTTAATTATCATCAAGCCTGTAATTCTCACATCTTATGTAATCACTTTAAGGCCCTCATATGTCATTCGGTCATCATGTAATTAAAGGTTTGTTACACAGTGTCATACTTAAGAACAGACTTTGTTTAAATCTCAGCTCTATTTACTCATGAGACGACTGATATTTCTTAGCCTCTTAAGTTTGTGAGGAGAATATAGTCCAAAAATATATTCTGCGCAGCAGAACAATTATTTCCTCTAACTTCTGCCCTCTTGAGCTTGCCACCATCTCTTTCATGACTGACCCTTTTCTGAATCATCCTTACAAAAGTGACTGGTGCACGGTCAAGCACCTGACCTGGGCTCAGCCTCTTATAGTCACTCCTGGAAATGTGGTGAGATGTGGCTTTAAAAGCAGAAAACACTTTTTCCCAATGTGTACTCTGGAAATAAAAAAAAAACAACTAGTTTACAGTAAAGGGCAATAAAAGTGATACACATGAAGGTACCAGATTACTGCTGTACTGTACTCTGAGAGGAACTCTAATATTCAAATAATAAGTTACTTGTCTGTTTCTTGCAACTACAATCATCATAATTTTAGCTGTGTGGCAATAGAACTTATACATATAATTATACAGATCAGTTGGATAAAATGGCCCTCAGATCTGTAGTCACTGATATAGCTGAAGTTTTAGGTGCAAGTGCTCTAGCTCCAGAGCTTATGGTCTTGCTACTAACCTAGTGTTCTTAAAATGACATATGCAACTACCAGCAGAGTGCCATTAGCTCAGTCAGACTCTTCCCATCTCAGAAACTCAAGTATTTTGTGTCTAATGATTGACTGAGATTGATAATAGATTATTTTTTTGTATATTGAAGATGATCTGAAAAATATCAGTAATTATGAAGAATGTGTAACTTATAATGAATGTACTTTCCTCACTAAAATGTATTAAGTAGGTAAAAAATTATAATTGATAACAATCTAGGTTATGCTTTTTAATATGACTAATCAGAAGATAATATAGAAGTTTCTGTTTCTCTCCATTATGCCTTTTCCTTTTAAAACATTTTATAGCTTCTAAGAAAAATGTACACTCCCCTGCTGATCTGGAGTGGCTAGTGTGTGTCATAACCACACATTTCTATCCTGTCCCTAAAGTATTTCCAGGAACACTAGAATAGAGGCACAATTTGAAGAGCACCAAAAATATGAACACCGGTCATGTTGTGGCCAGTTATACTAACCACTATGTTTTAGATCCAAATGTCCCCCCAAAGGCTCAAGTGTGCACAGGTGAGGCTTATGAAAGTTCATTGGCCTGGTGATAGAGCTGGGTCAAGTTTTAGTTTTCGGCATGTAGAAAGCCATGTTTTCCAGCACCATTTGTTAAAGTTAAAGTCAAAATGGATTAAAGATCTAAACATTAAAACAGAAACACTAAATCTCCTGGAAGAGAAAGTAGGAGGAACTCTTGAAGACACAGGGGTAGGTAAAGAGTTCATGAACAAACATATATTGGCACGGGAAGCACTTGAAAGAATCAACAACTGGGATCAACTCTTCTTAAGGAGCTTCTGCATGTCAAAAGAAATGGTCAACAGAGTGAAAAGACAACCCACAAATTTTGAAAAAATCCTAACTAATAAGCAATCAGACAGAGGACTACTGTCTAGAATATACAAAGAACTAAGATATAACAGGGCCCTCAAATTTAAAGACCCAATTCAGAAATGGGCATCTGAGATGAATGCACACTTCTCAGAGGATGAAATTAAAGAAGCAAATAAACATATGAAAAAATGCTCCACATTGCTAGTCATCTGTGAAATGCAAATAAAAACAACACTGAAATACCATCTCACTCCAGAAAGAATGGCTATCATAAGGAAATCAACCAACAACAAATGTTGGAGAGGTTGTGGGGAAAAGGGAACACTTCTCTACTGCTGGTGGGAATATAGACTGGTACAACCATTGTGGAGGTCAGTGTGGAGACTCCTCAAAAGAGTAGGAGTAGAAATCCCATTCAAGCCGGCTTTCCCCTACTGGGAATTTTCCCAAAGGATCTGAAAACATCATATCATAGTGATATATGTGTACCTATGTTTATAGCAGCGCAATGCGTGATAGCAAAATCTTGGAAACAACCAGGATGTCCATCACATGACGAATGGTTGAAAAAGATGTGGTATTTCTATATAATGGAATATTACTCAGCTATTAAGAATGATAAGTTTGAAGCATTTATACTGAAGTGGATGCCACTTGAACATATACTCATAAGTGAAATAAACCAGACACACATGTGTAAATATCGTATAGTCTCCCTAGTATAAGAAGCAAAAAGCAGAAATACAAAAGGAAACGTACAACAACTAAAATCAATTGAGTCCGAAAAGGCAAAGTGAATGGCATATGCTACAGGATACTAATCAGCTTTTCTTCTCGATGGTTAACAACCTAAGTTCACAAATCGGAGTTAGAGAAATAGAAGAGCCACAAGGTCAGCCAACATTTTGGCCCTAGCCTTTCAAGGTCAGCGAAGACTCAGGACATAGGAGAACCTGTACTGCAACATCATGAAACCCAGGTGAGCTCCAAATTTTCTGAACAAAGAGATTATGGAGCCACAGAGGAAAGAGATTGAAGTTCTATCGTGTGCCTGGGGAGAGTCACATGGAGAGAAAACTTTCTCTCAAGCTCTCACAGAAAGCAAATTGGTCAAGTATTGGCTGTGACTCATCCACATGGATGACACAGACAAAGGAACTACAGAATAATGTACAAGACTACAAGATAAACCCTGAAGGGACTTCACTGACCTCATAAGAAACATAAAGTACATGTGTTGGTATATAAGGCTTGCTCTATCTAGGTCTGAACCATCCATCAGAAAAGTATAAAAATGAAGTATACATCATGGGGCCATAATATTAAACTGAGCTATAAATGGATATGATCGACAATTTCTTTGAATAACTCCCTATGGTTGCAGAATGCTGGCCTGTGTTGGATTGTGTTGTCAAGTTCAAGCACTTAAGTTAGTGGAATGACAATGGAGTGCCCATCTCTGACAGGTGTAGACAAAGGAAGGGGCATAGAAAGAAAAAATCATGATATGTGTGTATAGACAGTACAGTTGGGATAGATAACGCTGTGCTTCTACATAATCCTATGAGAGGCAAGATTTGCACTGATGGTGGCTGGACACGATATTATGTCAGCTTCTAGTACTATGGTTATCCACTAGGAAAATAATTATTGAAGTTTTGATATAATTCAGGTATAAAAAATAAGATAAGTAAACAGTTACACTCTTAATTTACTGAAAAGAGACATCTGTTATAATAATGGCTGTAAGTATAATATCATGTATGCACCTTGCACGATGCCAAAACAGTATGAAAACAGTTTACAATGTATTAATTTATCGAATCTGTCTTGTTAAGGTGTCTTGAAACTGTCTGATTGATATTTGTACTTCAATAAAATAAAAAATAAATTAAAAAAATAAGTAACAGAGAGAGAGAGAGAAAAAAAGAAAGTTCATTGGCCTGGAGGAGCAGGATATTTGTCCGTGGATTCGTCCTCTGAGTAGTTCGTAGCTGAATGTCCTTTTAGAAAGTGGGGCTGACTGGAAGCAGTGGGCCACTGAGGGTGTGGCTCGAAGGCAGAACCGCCCTGCTGGCCTGTGATTCCTTCCCCATGGCTGTGTCCTTGCCGCAGGCTGAAGCAGCCTCCCTCAGCCTTGCAGTTCTTCCTTGATCTTACTGCCTCGGAGCCGACCAACTAGAAACTGAAATTTCTGAAACTGTGAGCCAAAATAAATCTTTTATTCTTCAATTGTGTATGTTAGGTGTTTGGTCCCAGGGACAGAAAAGCGAATCCACTAACCAAGTGTGGTCTGAGACCAAGGAGAGGGTGCTAAAGGGTCCCACCACTGGCTTGCAGGCATCCCTGCATCTGGCTTGGGGTTGGCCCTGATCACAATGAGACAAACCATCGAGTACAGACACTTACTTCTGTAGGACAGGGGATCATTTTCCAGCCATTGTTATCAATTAAAAGTACACCTTTGTTTTCTGTATTGGTTTGTTTGATTTTTGGTACCAGGAATCAAACTCAGGACCTTGTGCTTGCCAGACGGGTGCTTGTGCTGCTGAGATATATCCTCAGCCCTCCACATATTTGGGTATGTAACCTATTAACAAAACTGGACCAGAAAAGGATGAATTTATGCCATCAATCCTGGAACACAAACTCGGTTGTACAATGGGAAGAAGAAAGAGCTGTGGGAGCCATCTGAGCTGGGGAGGTCATAGTTTTTCTTGTACTCTTTCTGGAAAGAGATGATCTACAAGATGCTTTTGAGAATCGGAGAATAAGTTCTTCCTTGGCTTGAGAAGTGGTGGGAAAGCAGAGAAGGGCCCTTGCCAGCGCAGCATGGCCTCATCATGCCTAAATGGCTGCGAGACTCAGGAAATAGACAGGAAGTGCTATTAAGTAACCCAGCCTCCTGTGCAAGGCAAAGTCTGACAATGAACAGGCAGGCAAGGAGGACATCATCCTGGACACGAGCAAAAACAGCCATGGGGAGAAAGCACCTCAGCCAAGATGACCAAACAGGACAAAAGAAAACCAAGAGTCAAAGTTCTATGCCCAAAAGCAGAAAAATGCTGTGTCCAAGATGAAGAAGAACCATATACTCCAAGAACACCCTACTATAAAATTTATAGGAACATGGTCAACAAGACAAGTTGCTAAAAGTTAAGAGCTCTACAAAAAAAACATGAACAAAATATAGACAAGGAAGGAGACAAAAAATTACCAGAAAGGTATCTGAGACATAGGAAGAGAAAAAAAGGAAATTAGATGAAATATTAGAAGAAATTATAAATTATTGTCAGATTAAAAACCTGTAATAAAATTAGCTTCAAAGTTGGAAATGTTAAAAAATTAATGTAAAGTAAAAAATTGAGATAACTTTCTAGAATCTGAAGGCAAAGAATATAGATAAATGTGAAATTAAAAACCACATATATGAAAGGGAAAAATAGGGATATATATATATATACACACACACACACACATATATATATATCATATCCTAGAAATAAAAAATTCATAATAAAATATTTATGTGTTTAAAAATGTCCTAAATCAACAATAATGGAATAGAACATTTATGAGTTTTAAAGTTCTGAGTCAATATATACCAAATAATTATTTAATGAGAAAAAAGACATCTTACAAAAATCAATGAGCAAGTTATAAAAAATATGACTTGTGTCCCTATTCATGAAGAGAATCTTTAAATATATTTTCTGTTTATTAAGTTCACTAGAAATGTTAAACCCATTTTTCTCAATCTTGGGAAATGTGTAATGAGATGCATTTTTTGATATATCATTGATGGAAACTCATTACAAATGTAATGAAAGGCAATTTGATTCTGTATTTCAAATGTGATAAACCTTTTGATTTTAAAACTACACATTTAGGAATTTAGCTTAAATAATCAGAGAAAAACATAAAGATATAAGGTCAATAATATTAGTCATGATATTATTTAATCATAAAATGGGAAGCAAGTTCCATGTGCCCAGTCACAGAACAAACGCTACATTAAATGTGTCCCAGCTGGCGACATTAAGAAGATATTTGGAATCCTAGACATTTGGGTTTAACCAAACAGGTGCAAGACAATAGAGTAAGACAACAAGACTGAAAGAATGGGTCAAGGAGAAGTGGAAGCTGTCAAGAGTTAGACAGGGAGGGAAATTTAGAACAGATAGTATGTTAGAAATAATTAAGTGAGACTGCTATAAATGTGGAAGTGTCACTTCAAATTCAGGATGAAACCAGGGTGGCTTGAGGAACACACAGCTTGAGTTGAGTGGAAGAAGACCTTGCTGGCGATTGAATTACTAGGCCATTAAATTGCCCATTTCCACAAACACTGAAGTCGGTGCATGTGGAGGTTGGACATGGGAGGGTGGAGTCAGTACAGGGGTGGAAAGAAATCTGCAGAGTAGATGCTGAAATCTCCCACAAATAGATAGGAGGGAGTATTCATTGCCTAGGGTCTGGGGGTCCAGAGTAAAATCATAGACAGGATGCCTCAAGCCAGAGAAATCTACTTTCCCACAGCCCAGAAGTCTGGACCAAGCTCACAGTGTCAGCAAAACTGAAGCCTGTTTGAAGGCCTCTCTCGGTATAGATGGCCTTCTCACCAGGCCTTCCATGTGTGTCTTTTTCCTGATTTCCTCTTTGTGTAAGAATATCAGTTATGCTGGTTTAGGTCCAACCCTATTGACAGCATTTTGCCTTAGCTACTTCCTTAAACCTCTCTACGGTGTATTCCAAGGAAGGTCACATTCTACAGTTTTGAGGAATATGAACTCAACATGTGAATTTTTGTGGAAGCACAATTCAGCCCATCACAGAGACCAGGAAGTTTACAAGCAAAACAACTAGAAGAATAACAATGAGATGATCATAAATGAAGAAGAAATGTCTGGCTAATAGTGACTGGAGTCTGGGGTGATGAAGTATCAACTTCACCTCCTCCACAAGTATCTGTGGAGCAGTCATCTCTGCTTGAGGAAGTAACCACAAACATCACGTCTTAATGGTCTAACAGTAAGCTGGGGAAGGCCAGATGAAGCTGTGTAAAGAAGCTGAAGATACAGCAGAAAGAACTTTCAATTTCAGTCAAAATGGCATTGTAGATATTTGAGATTCGTATTCTTCCACTGTTGGAAGGCCAATCTTATTAAACAGAAAAGAGCAAGCAAAAATGCATAGGCAGGCTTTTCCTGCCTATGCATTTTTTCTATATATATAATTTTCTATGAGAAAAAGACAGAAATATCAGTGTTCAGACTGACCATCCTGCTGGGTTGTTAATATAGGGGCTAGCAGCATGGGGTGGTTATCCCACAGGAATTAAAATGTCTGAAGAGTGAGATGGCCCCCTTCTGTTCCTAGAGAAATTAAGACAAAATATCATAAACAAGAAGAAAAAAACTAGAAAACCACTCAATTTTCATAAAGTTTACTAAGTTGTTCCATTTTACTCTCTAACTTGCATATTCATTTCTTACTACCATTTGTTCTGGCTGTTGCTCTCCTCTTGAAATGCATTCTTTGTTTGGCATCCTGGATACCATTCGTCCTTAGTTCTCCACGTACATCACTGACATCTCCCTCTTTGTCTTTGTCTGTTCTTGTTCATCTCCCCCTACCATTGTCTCAGTTACTTTTTTCTCATTGCTGGGACAAAATACCCAACACCCCAAAGGAAGGAACAATAGGCTATTTAGCTCACAGGTACTGGAGGTTTCAGTCCATACTCAGCTGGCTCCCAAGGCAGAGTGGCAAGTGGTACAGAGTAGCCCTTCATGGTGGCAGCAAAGAGCAATGAGCCAAAGAGAGGAGTGGTAGCTGTGGCAACTAGCTAGCCTCTTCCCTCCTCACACTGGGGTGTAGAAGGCCTGCCCCAGGGCTGGTGCCATATCCACACTCCCAATAGTCAATCACAAACTCCAGAAGCTGCCCCACAACTGCATGAGGCTTTGAAGGGAGAACTAGACACAAACTAGACACAAACTCTAAACACAGACATAGGCCAGGGACTTGCCCTCAGATTTATTTAGCCTCTTGTCTTTATTACATTTTCTTTTCTTGACTTCACTTTTACTATATGTTCCAACTCCCAGACTAAACATCTCTTTCAAACTCCAGAGTGTCTCTCTGACAAAATACCTCAAACAAACAAAAAGAAAAAAAAAGTTTAAAGGAAAAATTTTGTTTGCGCTAATGTTTTCAGAGATTTCAGTTTCTAGACCCTTGGCCTTGTGGCTTTGGGACTGTGGCAGGGAACATGTGGCGGAAGAAACCGCTCACCCATGATGAAGAGGAACCGAGAGTGAGAGCGACTAGGCAGGTGTCTCAGCACTCCTTCAAGGGCTGTCTTAGTCACTTACTCATTGCTACCCAACACAACTTAAAAGAGGAGACATTTATTTACATTTTTAGAGCCACAGGGTGCTGGATGCAAGGCAGGGAAGCATGGTGGAAGCTGTTCACATCATCGTGGCCAGGAGCAGAGAAAGAAGACCTGATGGGGGAGAGAAGCCCTGTGGGTCCCCCGCCAGGGACCCACCTCTTCCTGCCAGACCCCATCTCCTAGCAGCAGCACTCCCATGGTTCAATCACCTTTTGAAGCTTTGCCTACGAGTGCCCTTGGGTAGCATCTAAACATAAACCCTAACAGGCCAGCCACACAAGGCCCTCACTGCCATTATCCCCCTCCTTTAACTCCCAGTGCTTCCCAAGAGTGCCAAACCAAGAGCCTAATCTTTACTCTGTACACTGGGACTCCAGCTACAAGCAGGTAGACAAAGCAAAAGAAAACAAAGGCTACATTTCCTCCTCAAAATTAGCCTACAAATAAATTCTCAAATGGAAACAGAAAATTAATCCTAACAAAAAACAGCAAACAGGCAAGAACAGTAACAACAGGAATATGAACTCCATACACATGAAAGTTATTTTAATAGTCAAAACCCCTTAAAGGGATGGTTGAAGACACAGATAAAGATGTAAAGCCCACACAGACTATGTGTACACGTGAGCTGCCCACAATAATTAACTAGTAAGCCAAATGGATGGTAATAAAATAAGAAAAGTAGATTCTGAAAAGATCTACTTTGACATATGAGAAATAAAAATTCAAAAACAAAGAGGCACAGACTTAGAGGCTAAGAAATTTGGTAGAAATTTCAAAATCTAAGATAAAGGTATAAAATAATATTTGAAAACTTGGTGGAAAAGAAATTCTAAAAACTATATTTATTATTATTATTATTATTGTTATCATTAACATTATTATTTTGTGGTACCGGGCATTGAACTCAGGACCCTTGCCTGGCAAGTGCTTATTCTACTGAGCTATTTCCCTGGTACCTTCTAAGAACTATAGAAAGGCATTGAATGAAAGTAGATCCTAAGCACCAAAATAACAAATAAAAATCAATCCAAAAGTACAGCTACAAGTATTGAAACTGAAAAAAAAAATAAGCATAAAGAAAAAACTGTGCTGGAATGGGAAGCTTAATATTTGACAGCACATGTATTTTTCATCAGCAACTATAAAAATAATGAAAATGTAGAGTAATATGTTCAAAGGAAACATAGCTAATTATTTAGAATTTTATACCTATTTAAATATCACGAAAGAAGGAGGTCAAAATGAAAAAAATAGCTGGGTGTGGCAGTGTACGCCTGTAATTCCAGCTAAAACATAGGAGGCTGAGGTGAGAGAACCAAAAGTTCAAGAGCAGCCTAGGAACCTTAGTAAGACCCTGTCTCAAAACATTCGTAAATGTTTTTAAAGGGGCTGGGGAAATAGCTCACTGGTAGAGCACTCACCTAGCATAGTCTTTAGTACTGCAAATAAAAAATTAGGAAGCAAAACAAAGCCATTAAAATGAATTATTTGGGTAGTGTTAATTTGGCCTTGGTGGCCTCCTTAGTCGAAGTTTTCCTGACCTAGAGGTAGGTGCGACGTTCTGCAGATAGCAGCTTTGCAGCCGTGATGGGAGAGCCCCCAGGGACCGCGCTGCACGTGATCCAGCTCCTCAGAGTGCTATCTGTGAACTGCTTCTTCAGCCTTCCCAGGGAAGGACACCCCCTGGTGCCGTGCTCACTCCACTTTCTGCAACTGAGATCAATGGAGCTGATCATTTTTATGACAGAATCCAAGTGTTGGGATGGGTGTTTAAAATGCTCCAGTCTCTTTGAAAGAACCTTAGTGTGGTTTTTCAGGGTATCAATTTCTATATTTACACAGTCCCTGAATTCTAAATATTGAGTTCAAATAAAGCTTTGAGAACATTGCTTTGTGTCTAAGGGGTTATAACATTATCTTTGGAACAACTATAAATAAAACCATAGGGTTTTACAGGGGAAGAGAAAATTTTACTACCTAATGCATATATTAAATTCTAAAAAGTTCGGCCCCAAATATTTTGATATTCCTCCCTTTAACTTGACTACAGAAATATTTCATTCATACCAGCAATATTTCTTACCATGTTTTAATGTTACATTCTGCTACTGCAAATGTCATTTCAACTGCTAGCATCTTTTGAACAAATTTTAATAGTGTATCTACAACTGGATTCTTGACAACTTCTTGATATTCCGAGGCTCTTTCTACCCATAGGAAAGCGACATGCACAGTCCCTCCAGGCTGAGTTTAAGAGCCATTGTAAAAATAACCTCAAATGGCTTCACACTTCTCTGTGCCCCTGGCAGTTGTTTTGGAAGTCAGTGGCTGCTTTTCATCATGAATACCAATAGTAATTAGGAATATTTTTCAACTTTCTCGAAAACAACATATTCTAATTAATACAGCTTTGCTTGTTTTCTAGCCTCAGGTTCTGTTTGGGTTGTTCTGACAAAGTACCCTTGACTCAGGGTGGCTTATAAACAGCAGAAATTTACTTCTCACAGTTCTAAAATTGAGAAGTGCAATATCAAGGAATCTGCAGAAGAGAAATCTGATGAGGGCTTTTCTGCATTCATGGACAGGGTCTTCTTTCTGTATTCTCACTCTGTGAACTCCTTTGACCCTCTGTGAGAGACACTAACCCCAGTCAAGCATAGCCTACTCCTAATTCTATCACTGGTAGTTAGTGTTGCAACATAAATTTGAACAAGAATGAATAAAAGCAAGATTTTGCAAAATTCAATTTTAAAAGTCAGTCATAATGTGGGTCTTTGTAATAGTATCTCCAAAATTAAGTTTTATACTCCAGAGGTATTTACTCAGAATGTTCTTTACTGATTTCTTATAAAACTTAATAATCAAAAATAAGATGTTGGGGCTGGGGAGATAGTTCAGGGGAAAAAGCGCTTGCCAGGCAAACTCAAGGTCCTGAGTTCAATCCCTGGTACCGTGTGTGTGTGTGTGTGTGTGTGAGAGAGAGAGAGAGAGAGAGAGAGAGAGAGAGAGAGAGAGAGAGACAGAGAGACAGGGAGACAGAAAGAGACAGAGAGAGATGGAGAGACAGACAGAGACAGACAGAGAGAGGCAGAGAGAAAACAAGATGTTGCATCTCTATGGTGACTTAGCTCTTCACTTACTGTGTGCATTTCAGCATTCATTTAATTTGATCACTGCTGATAGCATAATGAAAGCAATATGTGTTGACTTCACATTGGGAAATCTGATGAAAATTGTGCCATCTGTCACTGTTTGGGGTTCTAAAATATATACTGGGCAGATAAGGAACACCTCTCAGCTTCTCCTACAGCTCAGTGAAAAGGCTTTTCAGGAAAGACTAACCACTTTCTACCTGTGAAGCTGAGTCCTGTACAAGGAGAAACATTTCCAGAAAACTGTTCTTCAGTCAGATCACTTTCCGGAGCTCTTTTACAGTTCTATAGGATTAGGAAACTGGCTCCTAAACTTTTCTGTGTAATGAAGTCTACCATAATCCTGTAACAAGTGTACTTCCATGTAGCTTTTGCCTATCCTTAACACCGCCTTTGTATCCTGGCGTGGAGGTAACCACCTTTGGAAGAGGCAGGATGAAGTGGGGGCTTCGGTGTAGTCCGCTCTCACCCTAGGTTCTTATGTGCTGGATGTGAGCCCTCTGCACAGCCGTCCACCAGCAAACACACCTTCCCCCCTGTTGCCTGATGCCTTCTCCAGGGAACTGGTGGGCTCCAAAGGGGGAGTGGTGTTGTTCAGTAATGTCTCTTGGAGGGACTGGAGTTCGAGGGGGATGCCCCATGTGCCTGATGGCTTTCTGTGTCCACATGTCCTAGTGCTCCCATTCTCATCACCCTGCCTGCTTACACAATGACATTCTCTTCTTCAATGTGGGAGACAGTTTTATGGTGAAATTATGTCAGAGGGTATCTATGTTCACTGCCTATGTTAAGAAAAGAAATGATATGAAAAAGTAGACCTTTATTTGCAAACAGAAACCTATCACAGCATTTTAAAAAGACAAGTAAAATAATAAAAATGACAACAGACACTGAATGAAACATGATTAGGGAAATAAATGTAACTTTGAAAATCTAATTAGGTGATTTAATAGGCATCATTTCACTAAAATAAGATTCTGCAGTAAAAATACTCATTGAAAAATAACAATGAGTTCTTAGACATTTAATGTATGATTGAATTGGCATTAGTTACTGTAGGGGAGAGGCCAATGAATTCTACAATATGGAGTAAATATATAGACAAAAAAATTAGAAACAATTAAAAACATGGAATAATTATGTGTCAGCATCTAGCTAAAAAAGAGAGAACATTAAAAACTGGAGAAGTGAAAAAAATGCAAACCATCATGAAAGAAAGTATTTTATAAGGTAAATAAACGTTAGGCTCTTCCACTGAGTACCAAGTCAAAGGTAAGTTTTCCCCTTCACACTGAAACACATCTTCATAGCATTTCAGACAAAGCAAAGCAATAGTCTTAAAGCTTTCAGAGCGGAAACCAAATAACTCAAACAAAACAACAAAATCAATAGACATTTGACGTTTCATTGGCAATACAGGACATTAAAACCTTTAGTTTTTCCTTCATCATAAGCAATGCCTTCCTACTCCTGAAAAACGTGATTTTGAACCCGGCACTCTTTCTCCAGTCATGTGTCCACTCAAGCGTGCGGGGAAAATAATGCCATTCTTCAAACAAGAATCCAGCTATATAAGATAAAAATAAGAACGTGATTCATCTTGGTCCTAGATCAGTAGTGAAATGAGACGATGGGCCAGTAAGACAAGGCAGTGCGCCTTCAGTACAGTCAAAGGACTCAGAGAGAATGTTCGTGCGTGCAGCCAGCGGTGCTATTCACGAGCGATGCGTAGGACCCAGGGCAAGGCAGGCAGTGGCTGCATCAGCGAGGAAAGCTGCCTTCGCGGATGCAGGCGACACAGACACTGGCCATGCACACCTCGCGCTCTGCCGAGGCTGGGATGTCCGGGGCGGGCGGTGAGGGGCTGAAGCTGTGCAACTTCGGTTCTATTGGTCATTAAGCTGATACTTTTGGTTCACTGAGATCATTCTCACAGACAGCGTGAGATAAGAGTCTACCTTCCTGACAGAAAGTAGCAGGAATGTAGAAATCAGTAAAGAAGACAAATTCCAAAAGCTAAGGTTTCCACATGCTGTCCCTGCCTGCCACCCATCCCCTTTCTTTCACTATAAGCCCTGTGCTATACTCAATGCCTATGGGTATTTTTAGAGATCTCCAGGAAGGACATAAAGTCTGAAGCTTTCATATTTGTTCTAGTTACTATATATATGGAACAAACATACTCGCATATACTCATATATACATGTGTGCGTATTATCTATCCATTACCTATCAGGGCTAGGCTAGGTAATTCAAGTGGAAAGACCAAGCAAACAAATGAAAAAACACTAGACCTCTGTCAGAGAACCTCCCACTACTGAATTCTTCAAAAGCCCTTGGCATGATCATCTTTTACAAAGGCTGCTTTGCTCTGATTATAAGCAGTTTTGAGCAGCTCCATAATTAGCAAGGCGCGTTGCCATCTCCAGGGAGACTCGGTCGTCCATGGGGCTCTGTGCTTATTCTCCAGCGCAGAGCTCTGGAAGTGGAACATTCTACCCCCAAGTGAATGTTAGAGCAGAGGACTCTTCCATTAAAGCGAGAAAAGAGAACTGCTATTCTGAGAAGATCTATAAATTGACAGTTTACCTACAAATTTATAAAGAGGGGAGATTTTATGGGAGATTGCAAGTATTGAAACATCCTGTTGTTAAATCAATTACTGTATCTGATTAGCTTTCCAGTAACATTTGGAGCAGGGAAAATGTTGCTGGCAAAATAGTAAAAACTTGGCAGGCCAGAGATTTAAACATTAGAGCCATTCAGAAACAAACAGAGGCAACTGAGTATGGCAGTCAGTTCTTTGATGTAATTACTTCTGCTAGTAAACCCTACCATTTTCTTCATCTATTTAGCTTCATAGAATAAGCTCAATTAGTTTCTTTTTCTAAAAGGTCATATAAATTCATATCCACCCTGCAAATATTTTGAAATGCTTAAGAACTAATACTGATTAACCCCTTGATATCTGAAATTACTATGTGTACAAAAATATTACAGATATAATACTACAGAGGGGGCATCCAGTGGAGCAGTATTTAAATAATAATATGTAGTTGAATCATATTAAGTGGCTGTAAACATTGAGAAATGTAAGGAAGTAGATAAAGTGGGGCAACCTACCAATGAACAAACAAGACAGTTGGATTAAATATCAAGCCACACTTTGGATGTAAAGGTGAAAACAATGACATCTTTTAAATAAAAAGGAGCACATATATAATAATTGAATATCACTAAGCTTCCAGAACACTGTGAGGAATTTTGTTTCTGTGGCTTTGTTCCTTTTCAGTATTCCCACTGTAAGTTTTTGCCAAAGCACTGTCTCTCCTTCTCCTGTGGAGCTGACATGCGCAGGGACCTGACATGGCTGACGCCTCACCCTCAGGCTTTGTGGGCAGCAAATGACCAGGTGCAGACTGCACACCAAGCCCCGGTAACTACCTAGCTGTTACGGGACATAATGTGATAGAAGAATTTACTTAATAAATTGCAGTGCTTGTTTTCATGTCTCAATTGAATTCATCCTCCCCTTCCAAATGTCATTTTGCAAAATCAGGCCCAGCCTCTGAAAATACTCCTTGGAGCAGAATAATTGGATGTTCAATCTAAGCTGCAATTCCTACCTAATTGAGTAGCTTTACATTTTCTTAGTGCTTTGCTGGCATTAATCCGAACTACTCATGGAAAATGGTCCTGTGTATAGTGGTGGGCATCACAGTGTCAGAGGAAGACGATATGACTTGCTGTTAACTCTAGGGAAACATATTTTATTTTTAATTTGTTTTTCCCTAACTATTGAACTGGCCACTATAGAATATATACAAGAGAAAACCTAGCAATGACAACTTTGTCACTGTTCAGATGCACAATCTGTAAAGCAGATGAAATGATACTGTCTCTCTCTGGGATTGGTAAGACAGGCAAATGAGTCTAGAGAAGTAAAGCATTTGAGGCCAGCTGCCTGGTAAGCAGTTAATAAAGTTACTGGCACTCAAACAAATTGAGTCTCTGAAACATGGTTTCATCTTTTCCTTAGACAAACAGAATTCCAGGGAGGCTACAAAGCCTACTTTACTCGTAGTGTGTCTAGCCTGCTTTATAAAACTGGACCACAAGTTTAACGGTGTCACTGATTGTGGACTGCTGGAGTACATCAGGCAACTTCCATCCTAGACTCCCCAGCCCAGCTGCTTCTGCTGAGAGTATTCAGGAGTTTATTTCTCAGGAAGACACATGTATAACAGGGTGTTGCTTGGTCACAACATGACCCAAGATGGCCTTTCTGTTCTTAGAACAATGTCAGAGCTTGGTGCTGCTCCGATGGAAAAAACCAGGGCTCGGAACCAGACCCAGGAGCACCCTGCTCTTGAGTGCTTCACCACCCTCTTTGCCCCATGGTTTACTCACTGTGGAAAATCAATAGAAGTTAATAAGCTTAAAATTACCAAGTGGCCTTCACAGTCAAGCTCCAGTCCCCTCCACATGCTATATTTGTTCCTGTCTCTGACACAGTGCCCTCCTCATGCAGAAATGCTCTTCCCCCACTATTACTATGAGCCAATCCTCATCTTTCATGATCTCCTTAGAGTCTACTTCCTCCCAGCCCTTTCTTTTCCCCCAAGAGAAGTCAGTCACTTGGGCATGGCACCCTCAGACTCTTCACCTAGCTCTGCTCTGCCCTTCCAGCTTTGCCTGTAACAGTACTTAATGATTTCAGGCTCTTGTATGACAGGAGTCAGCTGGGCAGCTTACAAGCAGAGAACGTTTCCAGACTTCACCCTCAGCGTCTCCATCAGTAGTGTGGGAAGGACCTAAGGATCGGCTCTGTGGAAAGGTTTCCCAGGCCATCGCAATGGAGGGAAGCCAGTGTCCAGGCAGAGCTGTGACTGTGCTTCCTCCTGTAATCCTGTAATTCAATGTAGCAACTGAAACACAGTGCTCAGTATATGGTTGGCATTATTTTAAAGGGGGGAGAGTTTTATAAACAGGAGCTCTTCTGTCAACAAATAAATATATACAAGTTCCCTATCAACACTGTAATTTTTATTACAGTGAGATTTTTATTGCTGGTTCACCATCAAGCCACTTAAAGTTTGTGAGGCTCTCTTTTAAGCCAGTGGTCTCCAACTTTGCATGCTAGTGTCCCTAGAAATGATTTTATAAATGCTGATGCTTTGGCCTTTGCTCCTAGAGCTTCTGAACTTGCCTGGAATACAGCATATCTTTTCAGTACTGAGGATTGAACTCAGGACCTTTTTCCTGAGCTACATCCTCAATCATATTATTTTTTTTTTGTTTTTTGACACAGCGTCTCACTAATACATCCAGGCTGGGCTTAAACTTGTGTTCCTTTTGCCTTAGCTTCCTAGAGGGCTGGGACTACAGGCTTGTACCACCATATCTGGCTGCATCAAGATTTTTGTCCTCAGTACTGAGGACTGAACTCAGGATTTAAAATTGATGTTCAGACATACGATCCAACTTGGAGCACTTGGAGAGTCCAAGAAGTCTTAACATTGCATTAGATAGAACATACAAGAGTAGCACGCAAACAGTGCAGTTCAAGTGCCCAGCATGGGAGAATCCAAATACTGAAACTGAGCCCAATTGAGCTTAAGCCTGCCAGTCAGCACCACAGACTAGAGCATCCTCGGGGAGGAGCTGCAACCTGGCTGCAGGGCTGATGCAGGAGGATTTCTGGGCTTGCAGGTCACCAGTCGAAGCTGTTTTCTTTTCCTCTATAAGACATACAACATAAGGAGACCTTTGCTACTGAGTAGAACAATGACTAACACTACATACTTAAGCTCTTCACCATAAGACCTTTGGGAACATCTATTATTGAAATGGTCAATTTAATGTAAGTAATAAAATGTTATTGATTCTAGACCTGTTAAAATTTTTATAATTTCTAATTCTTTAAAAAGCATGCCCATGTAGTTTCTTTGGAATATGAGCATATACAATACTTACGCTTCTTTTAATGGATGTGGAGGGTGTAACAAACCAAAAAACAAACCCAGCTATGGTTAGAATAATCCCTTCATAAGCAAAATAAAGCTCAGGTTAAAGCATTATCTGGAGGCTGAAGTGAAAATGCTAGCAGATGAGTCACTGCAAGAGTCAGGGAAATGCTAACTAATAATTTTAAAAACTGTCTGCACCCTAAAACCTGTGCTGGGAATTTCCTAATCAGTAAGGATGAACAACTTATCCGAGGTGACAGGGCCCCCTACGGCCACAGCCCATGTTTCATCTCAGTCTGATGGACACCAAAGTTTGCGTTTTTACTACTCTGACACTACAGACAGAGCATTTCAGTCTGTGACAAAACAAACAGTGCCCTCAGGCGCTATTTCCTGAAGTTGTTCTAATCCAAAATAATCCAGCCTGTAGCCCATGAAAATGCATCTTCTTTCAATTGTGTATCTCATAATCTAATAACCGTCCTATAGAGTGTGGTAACTGGAAGGTGAGCACTGTATGTAGTTTAATAACCCCAACGACCCGAAGCACAGACCAGGAGAGCCAGAGAGAGCCTTTCTGGGCTGCTTCTTTATATCTTGCCATTTTTTACCCAAATCCACCATACAGGTAGATTAGCATGCAAACATTGTCTGAAGCTTCTAATAATTTAAGCCTTTTGAGGGCCTACATGATAAGGAAAAGGTGACATTTTAATGCGCAAAACAAAAATGCCAGAAAAACATATTCTGAGTTAACATCTAAGAGATAATGAGTTTTCCTTTTTCTCCCTCCAAAAAGCATAAAATTACATTTTAAACGCTGTGCTGTAGAATGATATATTAGGAGTGGAGAAAGAAAATTAGCTTAAGAGAAAAAAAAAACATATTTTCTAATTCCACTAATAGAGTTTATAGACTGTGAATGTCAGAGACAAATAGAAATAAAAGATGGATTTGGAATTGCAAACTTGATTCGGCAACCAGAGCCACTCACTGACAAATTTCATGCATCTCACAGAATTCGGAGGCCAGGTCACATGTGGCAGGGGTTTCCAGTGGCAGCTTAAGTGCTGCAGAAGTAGTGAACAATTAATGTGATGTACTCTCCAAACATAGCCCCGTTAAGGAGGATTGCCATATAATTTGCTGCCCAAATCTTACAAGAGGGGAAGAATGCTACTAATAAACATGTCTGAAAATTAATCCATCACTCTGGCAAATTAGATAATAAATGCTCAAAGGATTTCAAATAATCTTCCCTTCAAAACTTTGTGATCTTTTCCGACATTCACACACTTCTATCCATCTATTTTTTCCTCTATAAACTTTAATATTTCTTAAGCTGTATATTCTGTCCTTCCCCTTCCATTTGCCCCTGCCTTTCTCTCTAGACTTTACTCTTCCTTTTCCTCTATGCCTTCATTTCGTTTCCTTTGTTTCTTTCCCTGCCTTTACCTTCTCTTCTCTGCAGCTCACTCCCTCCTTCCCTTTCCTTCCTTCCTTTTTAAAAAATAAATTCTCTCCAACATTCTGTATTTCCTCCATGCTATCAAGCCATCCCAACTTACTTGGTAGTGAATTTGAATTTTTACTTTATTTTTTTTTTGTAAAGTTTACTAAATGGTTCTACATTCTCTGCAAATCAGAGTTTTTTTTTTATTTATTTATATTTTTTTTAACAAAGGACCCTTTTGGTAAGCAGAATATTATCATGCCCACACTCTACTCCTTGGGAACCTGTGAATATTTTTTACATGGAAAAAGAGACTTCACAAAGACTACCAAGGTTATGTATTTCAAGGAAATTATCCTGGATTACCCAGATAGACACAGTCTGCTTACACAGACCCTTTTTTAATAAATGAATTTCCATAGCTCAGAGTGTAGAAGACATGCAGCAAAAGAGGATGATGAACAGAGCGTAAAGGTGAGATGGATTCAAACTTCTGCTGACTCTGAAATGGGGGTGATTATGGGATGGGGAGGCCGTTTTGAGGACCAAAGAGAGCAAAGGGTGGTCTCCCACTCCCAGTGTGCAAGCAGCCACTTCTGCAATCTGAAAATCACGAAGGACTGGACTCCAGCAACAACTTCAGCAACTACTGCAAAGTGCATCACCCCCAGCAGCTCCAGGAAGAAATGCAGCTCAGCCAGCATCTTGGTTATGGCCCCATAAACTCTAAGCAGAGGACCCAATTGAGTCAGATTTTACTCAGATTTCTCATCTACAGAATTGTCAGATGACAAGCAGATAAAGTCACTAAATTTGTGGTCATTTGTTAAAGCAGCAATAGAAAACTAATTCAAAATAAATGACATTTAACCTTACTCAATTTTGAGATCTGAGTACCTTCCTAGAACTAAGAAATATATAAAAAGATCCCCTCTCATCTTTAAATTAGGCTAAATTTGGACTTAGGACATATGTTAATTGATTTTCCAATTATTGTTATGTTTTAAAATCAAAGGATACATTTAGTAATATGCAAGAACTCATTCACAAACTGTGCATCTTAACTGTCAAAACCCGATTTCCTTTGTCTTTCTCAGAAACTTTATTAGGAAAATACCTTATATGGCCTTTTCTAAATAGCTCTCTGTTGTTTGATCTTAACAGTTCCTCAGTCTCTATAAAGCTAATTTACAGCTAGTGGGGGACTAGCTTTCTGACATCATTCTCTGGGGCAATGTCAGGAAGTGGTGGAAGTTCTAGAGGTGGGGCCTGGTGGGAGGTGCTGGGTCTTCGGGGCATCTCCCCTATTTCCTGGACAGGACCCGAGTAGCACGGCTTCTCCACGATGCGTGACCTCACAATCAACTCAGAGCAATGAAACCAGCCAACCACAGGTGGAAGCCTCAAGACTGTGATCTCAAATAAACCTTTTCTCTCTGGAAGTGGAATGTCTCAGGTATTTGGGACAGTGACATCAGTCTCTCTAACATACCTATGTCCTTGTAGGAGATTTAAAGCACACATTTTGCTTATTCCAGCATCCAGGAGACATAATTCCTTGTATCCCACATCACCAGAATAGAATGAAAATTAAAACCATGTAAATGGAACAAGAGGTTGGCAAAGCTGCGATGCAGAAAGAACAACAGATTCTGCTGATTGACTCAATTTATCACATTGACCTTCAGAGAAGTCTTACAACTTGTGATGCAGAGCCACATCATCAGCAATTGAAAGGGACTTTAAAATTGCCCAATTTTCCACTCCTTAAAAATTTTCTGTCTGCTCCACATACCATGAATTCTTATGCATTTGTTATGGATGTGTTCAACATAACCTACTCCAATGCAACTTTGTCTTTGTTTCTGCTTCTGCAATAGAATCCGGGAAAAGTGAGGGAAGCTGCATGCTCCTCTTCCTAAGTAGAAAAGACTACTGAATTCTGAGTTTGGGAGTCCCAGAAATCTTATGTTTAAAAGTTATAAACAAAAATTGCAAAAAAAAACTTAAACATAGTCTTCTTGAGACAGTAGAGCCTAGAGGTGGCAGTGGATCGCCTCTGATGGGAACAGGACAGTGGGTGTGCCCTTGAACTCAGAGGACATAAATGGTATTTTTGTATACAATTGTTGTAAAACAAATTCATGCCAACCACATGCGTGCATAGGAAAGAGTGAACAAAGACGTCCAAGAAATTAAAAAGGAGGGTGCAGTGGAAAGGATCCTGCCTCCTTGTGCTCCTCAGGGTGCTCTGCAACCTTTGGATTTGTGGGCATGGCCAACAAACCTGCTGTTGAAGATGGGTACTTATCAGTCAAAAGCAAGATGGAAGAGAACCATGGAAGACTGCCCCAAAGAAGAAAAGTGACTTCAGAGAGCAGACACAACCAGCATTAACTCTGACGTGCAGTTGGCATGTACTGCTTTTGTTGGCCACTCCAGTTTGCCATGCCTTGTGCTACCGTACGTGGCCATGGGCTTTATTCCTATGACAACACCCAAATGGATGCTTGGGAACTGTCGCATTTTGAGGTTTGTGCAGCAGAAGGGAAAGACTGAAGCCGACACTCTTGACTTTCCTACTTGGAATACCACAGGCAATTTCAGGGATGACACACTCAAGTAAACACGCTACCGACAATACCTCAGCTGCATATTTAGTCTCTTTCCATTAAATATCATGCATACACACATGCAAGCACACAGAGCTGCACAAAAATTAAGCCCACAAACAGATTTCATTAGTGGCAAGTCACAGCTGACTTGATTTGTGGAAGTCAGGCAATTCTCAGTTCCGTCTGCAACTTTATCTCACCCATTCCACATAAGCACACAATGAAGCATGAAACCCAAGTATGCAAATGAAATATCTCTTGCACAAAGAGGCACATGCTTGCAGTGAGGATTTTGCCCTTCCCTGATCTGTTGTCACTTTAACTTTGCTTCCACCAGGGTCCTATTCTCATCCACCTGTAGTCCACATTCATACTCCCAACCAACTGGGCTTCACTGTAGCACTCATGCCAACAAGAAAGCCATGGCAGAAAAGAAACAAAGGGAGGAGGCCTTGGGCTCTCCCTGCCTTCTACCCCTGATTGCCCTCCAGCCATGTAAGCTGCTCTGCCTGCCATGCACCATCCCTTTGCTGCTCCATCAGGCCAGCTCTTGTCTTTGCGCTTACCACCCCTTCTTTTTAAATGGACCTCCCTACTTTTCTGACAATACCTATTTATTACCTCCCTAACACTCTGGATCAAAATTCAACTCCTCCAGAAAACTCTTTTCTGATTTAATTATCCCATCAACTCAAGACATCGGCATTCCGTGAACAGCTTAGTATCTTGCCCTCCTGGATAAGTAGCTGCAGCAGTGCCACTAATTAGCAGGGGTTGAATGACGGGCACCACAGCAGCTGGTCAGTCTTGGGCGGGTCATAATAGAATAGAACTGCACTTCATTGCACTAAATAAAGTTGAGGGAATTTTAAGAGTTCTCCCTGGAACTAGCAGACCCCTCAGTTTAATGGAAGGAACTCTATGAGTAAGGGGCACGGAGTAAGAAAGACAGCCCTAGCCTTCACAGGAGACACAGGTCATTCAAAACTCTGGGACTCAATATTTGCATAGTTTTCTATATAATTACAGGGATTGTGGCCTTCCTCTCCCATCACATACATAGCCCATGTAGCACAGAATTGGATAGCTGTCTACAGACACCAGTTACTCTGTATTTGTGCAAAATTATTCATTGGTTTCTGAGGTTGATTTTTAGGTTCTAGGCTTCCTTCCAACCTCAAGAATACCAAAATCCACAGATGCTCAAGTCTCTTATCTAAAATAGTGTAGTATTTATAATCTACCTGCTTCCTTTTATACCCTCTAAATCATCCTTGGATTAAAGAGTTGGGTAAATAGTTGTTATCCTGTGATTTTATGAAATAAGGATAAAAAAATATGCAAATGTTCTGTACAGATGCAATTTTTAAAAACGTCTTCCTATCTATGGTTGGGTAAATCCTTGGATATTGAACTTAAAGAAATAGAAACCTTACTCTATTTCATACATCGCTGGGGCCCAGCTCCAGTTTTAGGTAGTTTTAAAGGAAGTTTTTACAGCCTGCAGAACTCAGAGAATTAAGGAGAGTAAGCAAAAATTTTATTTTGCAGAAGGGGAAACTGAGCTCAGAATGCTGTCTGAGTAGTATAGCGCCAGTGGAGCAATGTGTGTGGTCCAGAATGCAGTGTTCTCCTGTAGGATGCACATGGGAAAGCCTTGTGCAAAAATTCAATATGATGAAACAAATCGCACCAACTACCAAGACAACTGCTACATAAAATGCATCATAAGAGTACTGTGAAAATGCCTGCCAGATAGCTCAGCAAATTAAAGTGCCTGCTTAGGCAGATGCAGGGGCCTGCCCTGATGTGCCAGCTCCTCCCCTGGTGTGTGCTGTGATGGCAAATGAAACTGGGTGTGATGACACATGCCTATAATTCCAGCCCTTGGGAGGCTGAAAACAGGAGAATCACTGCAAGTCTCATCTGTGCAGTGAGACTCTGAAGACCCTGTACTAAAAAAAATAATAAAAATAAAGGAGTACTGTATAAAACATATTTTGTGTCTGTTGGAATAACTTTTTGCTTGATGAGTTCCCTATATGGGCTGTATATATTGCATATTATTTTTATGATATATCTTATTTAGGATACATTTGAGTGAATACATGAAATTTCTAGATAGTGCTGATTTGAGTGAGAATCACATTTATTTTTCTAATCCCTAAAGAAGTCCAACATCAGCACCTGAGGGCTGCTGTCCAGCTCCCTGGGGTGGGCGGTGCCAGCATTTCCACAGGCTATTCGTTGCCTCTCCCATATGGTATCCACTGGATCTTAGAGCTCCCTCTCCTCTGAATTCAGCAACAGGGAAAAGAAAGTGCACATTCTCTTTTAGCCATCTCCACCAACAATGCTGTTTGCCAATGCCTTGGGGGAAACCTAGTCCTGTGGCTCCCCCGGGTGCCAGCACCTGGACTAGAGAGCCACTTACTAAGGCAAACAGGCAAAAACAGAGGCTTCACTAGCTAAGAAGAAGTGAAGGGACAGAAGATGTAGTTGCCATTCTTTTCCATAGAATGCTGGGCCAATATCTCCTCCATTGCTTTCCTTCAATTTAAAGATTAATGTGATACAAATAATGCATATTATAGTTTAGAACAAGAATGATCCCCAAACCCACATGTGCCCAGACAAGGGCCTTTTGATAGATTAGATTGTGTGGGTGCTACAACTGAATGTCACATGGGCGCTAGTGCCTGATGGGAAGGGACTTCGCTGGTGGCATGACCTGGAAGCGTCTCTCACTGGCCCCTCCCTTCTTTTTTTCTGCTTCCTGGTCGCCTTGATGAGAGTGGGTTTTCCTCTGAAGCAGAGCCTTGAACCTCACCCTCTCTGCCGTGGAACTGGCCAGCCCCGGACTGAAATCTCTGAACACTGAAATACAATAAACCTCTTCTGTAAACTGTGGGTGTGGGGTAGGTATTGTGTCTTAGCAATGAGAAAAGTGGTGAAGACAATGCCTATTTACAATGAAATATGATTTATATAGATTAGGTCATAAGAACCAGCATCATGTCAATCACTAAAAACATTTGATATTTAAGGAATATTTTATTAGGATGTGATCATTATAAGCTTATACCTTTGCTTAGTGGTACTAATAGCAGGAAAATAATTCCAAGGCATTAGAAAATACCGCACAGAAAAAGGAAATAGTCATCAGATCGTAACATTTGTCAAAGGACCCTTCAGGGGTGAGCAGTTTTGTTAAGAGTCTTACCAGCCTCTTCTGCCTGCACTTCCTACTCTCTTAAACCCTGCCAAAGGTCAAGGCTTTGCCACAGCAGCTGAGGCCCTTCTCTCGCTCCAGCTGATCCTGGGTACCCGTGTTGTAATCAGACAGGCTCAAGGGAACACAGGGTGTCTGAACTGAGTAAACAGATGTCTGATCTTTGCTTCTACACAGAAGCCCCATGTCTGGATGCGACAGAGATGAAGACTGTGGACGCTTCACCGTGGAGACCACCTCAGACTGTCAGAAGCAACTATAGAAAGGAAATCTAACATACAGGAGTAATAAACAACTTAGGTTTTACACAAAGGCAACAGATTTTTCACTTTGGATCTACTTCATCCCCCAAGGCCTCCCCGGACGAGATGAGTGGTGGCTTGCACAGAAGAGCTGCATTACTCCGAGTCGGAAACCCTTCTGACGTTCTGTCTCTCAAGGACTGTTTCAACACTTAACCAATGTCACTGAAATGCACCATATTTTAGCAGCCTGCTCCCCACTTTCCACGCCTCCCGCATCTGATGTGACTTGTCTGCTGGCATTAACGTCTTAGACACCCTCCATTCTTCTTCATGATCAATTATACACGAGCAATCTTTGGGGCTTTTAGAGGCACTTTTGATCCATGAGTATACTTTATATCCCTCAGGGTATCTAACTTTTCTGGGTCTTTGATATCTCATTTGAAAAAAAAAAAAACATGAGTACTGTAGAAAATATAACCACTCAAGGATGTCCCAGATCAAACATCTAGAATTTTGATAGGCTTGCCAAACAGCAGTGCCACATGCTGCAAGGGAAGGATTAAAGTTCTCTTGCAATATTTCAATAAGAACTACAGCCATTTAAAAATAATTTGACAATTCCGGATAAATTCTTCTGAAGAAGAAATCATCTGTATCCATCATCCTGTCTTATCAGACTTTCCCAGCTGCCGATGAGAGCCAATTCACTGTGGCATTTGGGGCGGGTTGGTGCGATGAAAAGTGATACAGCCTTCCAGGTAAGTACCAATTAAAATTACTTCAAGTCATCTTAAATGAGTGTTATATAGTACTCTTAAAGGGCAGCTTTTGGGAGAAGTGGCGTTTTGTCTTTTTGCAATGGGAAAAACCATCCCATTACTTTTCAGTTGTGCAGGATTAGTGACGCCGAGCACGGCCTCATGCACTCCGCAGTGCTCAGTGCCCCTCCAACTCCATAGCAGCAGCAGCAGCAGCAGCAGAGCATGCCCTAGCCTGAGAACAGTGGAGTCATCCTTTTCCCCAGCTCTTTGCTGTTGCTTTTTTCAGAACCTCTATGTTGCCCCACCCTGCTGCATAAAGAATAGTGCCCAGTGGCTGATTTCCACTGCCAGTTAGTGATAAGCTATAGCAACTTCACCCACCAACCCCTTAGCCACTTGCCTTCTACATTATACAAATAAAAAATGCTATTTTTAGCACTCCCTAAAGTGATGTATATTTCTTGCTCTTATTCTTCACTGTTTCCAAACAGAGTAGGATAAAGGAGAATCATGTTTTAAATATAGTATCACCCAGCAGAGCAGAGAACTGCTCCACCTGTGATTAAAGTTGTAGATGCAAAAAAAGAAAAAGCCATCCACTGTTTGCTCACGTGTGCTCAACACGTTATTCAGTACCTCGCTAATGCTAGCTGCCAGGAAACAGCTTCCTAACATTTTGCTTAAGGGGGGTCCATTACTTTAAATACAGCATCCCACAGGGGAAAAAGAACTTCTTGTGAGCTGTCATAAACTTTTATTAATTTTCATGTAAATTAACCTCTGGGGAAGCCAACACCCTTCTTTTCCAGTAAGCAGTTTTGCAAAAGAAGGGGTGACTCAACAAACTTGCAGCAGGCTGGGAGAACAAGGCTATAAACTTCGTCCTGCTTAGGCAGCAAAAACATTTTCAACGTACCAAAATGATCAATTCCAAATAAGACTCCATAATTCAAATTTCTTACTTAGAGTTAAAATTTACCTCAGAAGAATAACATTAAAATGCCCTCAAACATTTTATACGTGAAATAAATAAAAAGAGGTTATATTTTCTTTGCATTGTGAAGATAATTAGCATAGTCTGCTATGAATATTTTAAAGGACCAATTTTTAACATCCATTGTTTTTCATGTAGAGTAACTAGGGGTTGGTTTTCAATAAGGTGATCTTGAAGCAAGTCTTTTTGTCATATATAAAAGTGAGAAATGTGGAACATTTCAGAAACTTCTGACTACCTAGCTGTAAGATCTTATGAAATAAGAAATAAAATTAAAATCTTGCCTCAATTGTAAATCTGTAGTTTTATTGTTTCGATAGCAACTATGCTACAGTAATAAATTTTAGATTTTTAAACCTTGGCTTTTCTCACTCATATCCATTACATCTTCCACTCACTGGAAAGAGGACATTGGAGGGAAAAGACCCTCCCAGTCTTACTACCACATTTTCAATGGAATTGCTAAGCCTGTGAAATTTACCAGAGGCATAAAATCCTGACCTGGAAAGGTCACATCACTTTTATCTTTTTGCAGCCCTCATCAATGCTGAGGATACAAACTTCATTGGGGTTTTCACTCTTCATCCTATGCTTCTTGATTAAATCAGACTCCAAGTGATTTTGAAGAATATCTGTTAAATGATTTAAAATAGCAGAACTAATGCACAACACATATCCCTGCCAGAATATAAACATGGTAGGCTACAAATAACCATTTATTTCCCAGGAAAATCTTACCAAAAATGCCTAAGTGGATTATAGCACAGGAAATTTTCAAATATGAGATGACTCAGTTTTGAAATGCACATGAGGAACCTGTAAGGTGGAAAATTAGGAAGCTTCTTCCATAGACACTTTTTAAAGTTTATCTTTAATCTCTTCATTCACTACTGTATCGAGTATTTGTTTGGGGTATCCCCAGTGTTTACATCCTTGTTAAAGATTCCGAAATGAACAACGGTGAATAACAGCTACCATCGATAACTTAGCACGTGCTTGACGCTTAGCTTTTGTAGGTACATTCAAAGCAGATCTAAGATGCACTAGTGAGCAAACTGACTCTCGAATAATAGAGAAAGCTAGAGTTCTGCCCTGAGGAAGTCACCCAAATACAGGGGCAGGACATTCTTCTCATTTCATCTGTACTCTGACTTTTTCTTTCAGCCCCACCAACCTATCCAAATAAAATATCAGCTCAGAAGTCATGTCCCTGAGAGTATATTTTTGAAGCTCCTTCAGAAGAGTGTGTGCTAATGGCTTGGTGATTGTTTTGTGCCTTTTAAAATGAAGTATAAAATCACTGAGAAGTCACTGAAGATGGTGAACGCTGTGGCAAAATTTATCACTTCCTGGGAAGACTACATCATTCTGAACTGGCAGCTGCAGCCTCAGCTGTAAGTAAACACAGGGGTCTGGGCTGGAAGGAGAAGCATCTCCAGGGCTACTACTTCATTTAAAATACCACCATGCTGGAAAGGATGCCAAGGAACAGGCCCTTTCCAAAGGAGTGTGAATTGCTCCAGTTTTCTAGAAAATAATGCAAGCAAAGTGAGCAAGCCCTTTGACCTACTTCTTCCACCTCTAATCTATTCTAAGCAAAGAATTAGCTCTTTGGATCAAGGTATATTTATGCATATGTTCCTTAGCCCTTAATAGCAATACTACTGTGATATTGCAAGTAGTTTACAAGCATGCAAGGATACAGACAGTTTTAAGCACAGTATGGTACATAAACTTACATGGTAGGGTGTACAGGTTTTTTATGTGGCTTTTTCCAAATATATTGAAAGATACAGGAAAATGTGCACTATAGATTCTGAGTGAGAAAAATAGTAGCAAACCATTAGAAAAGATTTCATGTAAAGACAGAAAGACAAGGAAAACGACAGAGCAAGGTATATATTCTTTAAAGAAAATATAGATAAAAGAGTTATAAAAGTAGAAAAATGTAGTAAGAGTTATTTTATGAGACCAAAGAGTTATGTTCTTGGGGCCGGGGAGATAGCTCAGTGGAGTAAGTGTTTGCCTGGCAAGCACAAGGTCCCGAGTTCGACGTTTCTCAGATTACCAACAAAAGAAAAATTAAGTATCATCATAATTTTGCACTTCAAAGGACACCAGGGAGACAGTAAAAAAATGAAAAAAAAAACCAGAAAAAATCATATAAAACACTACGAGTCCGATCTAGTAGTGAGACTCTGAACACCCTGTAGACCCTTCCTTAAAACACAAAAAAACAAAAAGTAGAACTGAATAAATTATCAAGTGATGGAAGGCTTACTGAAGGCTTAATAAAATGTGGTACACTGGTGTAATGGAATGTTATTTGACAATAGGTAGAAATGAAGTATTCATAAATGTTACAACACTGAACAGCGAAAACAAAATGACACATGAAACAAGCAGTCATAAAGAAAGACATACCGTATTGTACCTATATGGAACACCCAGAGTAGACAAAGGGATAGAAATAGAAAATAAATTAGTAGCTAAGTAGCGCTGGGGAATGGCCTGATGAGAGACCGTGAGGAGCACGGATCACAGACACCGAGTTTCTCTTTGGAGCAATGAAAACTTCCCAAGATTGATTGTGGTGATGGCTGTACTACTCCCTTGGGTATATTAAAACTATTGATTTCTGTACTTTAAATACGTTTATCATTTGAGGTTTAAATTATATATCAATAAATCTGATTTTAAAAAAAACAGGGAACAAGAAAGGTTTTTTTCACCTATTAATTCCACATTAGCGCTATCCTAGTGTAGGCTAGAAATTCTGTATCATTTTAATGATTTCATTTTTTTTAAAGTAAAAAAATTAAGATAACAGACGAGTTTTGCCTCATTTTGAATGCTGTGCAAGTATGACTGGAAGTTTTATGTGTGTGCAGGCGTGCGTTCTCTTTTATTTCTCCTTCTTTCGCTCGCCGTCACATCTGCCGAGTCCACCCGTGTCGCGGGTGGTCAGTTACTGCCCCTTCTCACACTGCGTGCTACTTCCCTGTTTCATGCACTGCAGCTTACTTCAGCCTCCATGAACATTTGAGGTTTGTCCAGTTTGGAGACACGGTATAAATTGATAACTACTATCGTGCATGCCTTTTCATGTGCACGTGAGCACGCACTGCTGTCGGGTGTACGGCTGCGGCGCACGGAGCTGAGGCGTCGCTCTCGTGTGCACGTCCAGGGCCAGCACGCACTCCTAGTTACCCTCTTCACATGTCCACCAGTAGTAAGCGACCGCTCCAGCTGCTTCTGATCATCCTCCGAACTTTGTATTGCTTTAAACAAAAAAATCCCAACAAATTCTACATAGTGTATTTCATTATAATTTCAGTTTTATTACCTGATGAAGAGTGCTGAAATTTATTTTGAATCATTATTGGAAATATTAATCCCCTTTTATGAAGAATCCATTCAAATCTTTTGACTCGCTTTGATTGAGCTGTATTGGTTCTTATAGAAGTTTTTTTAATATATTTTGAATGTTACATATTCAAGATCGACATGCATTATAAACCTCTCATACTTCACTACTAACCTCTTTTTTTGTGTGTGGTTGGCTCAGCCCATGCTAGGAGCAGGGCTGGTGGCATGAGGGAATGGGGATCGAACCCAAGCTCCTGCATACTTGCCTAAGCTTGCCTAGGCAGGCATTGTAGACCACTGAGCTATCTCACCAGCCTCTTCATTCTTAATAGTGAGAGTAAGTGAAATCTTCATTTATCTACCTTTTCTTGTAGTATTTTAGGTTTAGGGTATTTAAAAAAAAATGTTAAGAGCTGTTTGACTAAAGCATCAAGAGGCATTTCTGTATTATTGTTATACCGTTCAGATCTGTGATTGACTTAGAAGTATTCTGGCAAATGCAGGAATAGCAGTCAATATTATTTAGAAAGGCATGTGCTAAAATCTGAAAGTTACAATAGATACTGTGAAAGGGAAAGAAAGTGTTCAAAGGGAGAGAACAATTGGGATGAGGAAAAGGAGAGAAAAAGAAAAAAGATATATATATATATATATATATATATATATATATATATATATATATATATATATATATGATAGTTTGGATAGTTGTGCTGCTGATTTATACTGGTTTGTTGAAAGGAACAGCTAATGATTAAATATTTTTTTATTTTTTTAAAAAATTTTTCTGACTATTTTTCACCAATTTTGCATGTTTATATCTGGTAACCTGGAAGCCAACAATATGCAATATAGTAAGCATTGCTGAATTCCTATAATTTTGTTTAGTGAAATTCTGTATCTTTGCTAATTTTTTTCTTTACTATGTTTTTTCTCAAAAAGAAAGAGAGAGAGAGAGAAAGGAAGGAAGAAAGAAAAGAAAGAAAGAAAAGAAGGAAAGAAAGAAAGAGAAAGAAAGAAAGGAAGGAAGGAAGGAAGGAAGGAAGGAAGGAAGGAAGCAAGCAAGCAAGCAAGCAAGCAAGCAAGCAAGCAAGCAAGCAAGAAAGAAAGAAAGAAAGAAAGAAAGAAAGAAAGAAAGAAAGAAAGAAAGAAAGAAAGAAAGAAAGAAAAAGAAAACCCAGCCGGCCAGCCAAGAGCATGCTTTCGCACTGTCCCGCAAGGTGCCTTCTCGGCACGCTGTGGAGCTGTACACGTGGACCCCTCTTTTAGCCGACCTGTCTGTCCTCTCTGTACCATCTTTTTTTTTTTTTGTATTTTAGGGAAAGGTCAACAGGGCGTTCAGAGTCTCATTACTAGATCGAACTTGTAGTGATCAGCCTGCTTACAGCTTTCCAAGAGCTGGGATTTACAGGCACGCGACACCACGCCCAGTCTCAATTGCGGGGCTGGCACAGCAGGTGTAGGGATCAAACCCCAGGCCCTGCGCCTGCTTGCAGGTGCTTTAATCCGCTGAGCTCTTTGGCCGGCCTTTAAAAGTTGAGAAGGATTTGTTGTTTTTGGCTGACTCGGAGCTGGGGATTGAACTACCGTAGTCTGCATCTGACTGTTTGCATAAACAGGAACTTAAACAACTGAGCTAACTGGCAGGCCCCTGTATCATTTTATTTAATGCAACTGTATAAAAATTTTCATCTTGTGCTATATATACTTAAACTTTACTATTCTTCAATACTATTAGATGTTGTTGTTTACTTGTATTTTAATAAAAATTTAGAGGTTTGTCAATTTTCATAGATGTACTTTCTGGGATTACTGAATACTATAAATCAGTCTTGGAAGATTATTTTTTTATAATTTTGACTGTTAAATCGCTAATTTGATATGCAGCTTTTTTAGTTCTTCACTTTTTTCTAAGATTTACAGTTTTCTGCATAGCTACCTTGTATATCCTTATTAATTTCTTAGTGTTCAAGAGCTACATTTAAAGTTTTTAATTTTGTTGCAGTTATTTATTACATAAATGCAATTCATTTTTACATGTTGGAATACATTTTAAAAAGCTTGTTAAATTCTTACTAATTTATAGATTAGCTGTTTAAGGTGTTTTTTGTATTTAGACATTGCTGCCAACGTATTTTGTATTTCGAATTTGTTTCTTTTCCGTCTTTATGTGACTTTTGTTAATGAAAGTTTCCTTGTTCCTTTTTTCTGTTACATTTTCTTTCAGTTTATACATTCTATTTTTCTTACAATACATTTTGCTTCTAGTTCTTCTAATTCTTACAATGACAGTTTTCACATGTAATCTTTTTTTTTTTTTTTGTACTGGAGATCGAACTCAGGATCTTGCACTTGCCAGTCAAATGTTCATTCCACTGAGCTACACCCATACCCTACAATCTTCATTTTAGTAAATCTAATTTAATCAGCGTCTCTAATATTCTTCTTAGTAACACCAGGATTCAATTTTCTCTCCCCTTTTTGCTGACCCAATCCAACTTTTAGTATTTCTACATTATTTCTTAAATATCATTAGATATTTTTTGAATATGATATTTTCTTGCATGTCTTTTTTACAAAATTCTTTATCCTCCCTTTTTTTTTTCTGCATTGGAGTTCTTCCTATCTGACAAACATCTTTCAACTGTGGTGTCAGAATAGTAAATGATCTTTGTATGTCACAAATGGTCTTTATCTTTTATTTTACTGGCCCCGAATGGAATATTCTAAGCTGACAGTTGTTTTTCCTCTGTGCTTTGAGGCTATTTCGTTGTGTATGTCATCTGTTATTACAAATGCAAAGTATACTGTTTTTCAAACTGCCCTTCTTTGTTGTCTTGGTCTCTTTAAGTTTATAAAAATTTTTTATGCTATTGATATTCTGTGTTTTCACATTTATATGCCTTGAGTGGGTTTATGTTTTTATTTTATTATGTACTGATATTCAATACTTGTGCTCCTTGAGTCTTATTCTAGAATATTCTCACCACTATAATTTTGAATAATGCCTCTTTCCATTCTTTATTTTCTCTTCTCTTGGACTGGTATTAAACATATGCTGAATTTTTAAACATCTTTTCCTCTTCTCTTGCATATTATCCATCTTTATTTTTCTATATTGACTTCTCTGTCATTTCTTTAGATTATTATTTGATTTCTTCACTTTTTTGTTTCTGTTTGGTCTATTGATCAATTTACCTTTCATTTAAATAACTAAAGTACTAATTTTTTAAAAAAACACATTATTGGCCACCACCATGAAAGGTATTTCTCTGCCATTTGCCCTTCTGCCTTGGACCCAGCTGAATATGGACTGAAACCTCCAGTAACTCCCCTGAGACCAGCCAGAGACAGCGCGGCCGACTCCGCCATCTTGCTCCATCCCGCCCACGCCCGCCCAGCCCGCCTCCTGGATCCCGCGCCAAGCTCTCCCAGCAAGAGCGAATTTACAGGACTCACCAGGCATCCCAGATCAGTGAGAGTGTGGTGAGTCTGAGGGAGAGCCTTTGGCTTCTTCCCACACACGCTTCGCGGATCCCTGTCCCCAATCCCGCCAAGCCAGTGACTGGCCTGAAACCTCAGGACCCACTCACCAACACCTCCCCGGATCCCCTGACCTAAAGCCCACTGATTGAGTGGGAATTTCCCCGATTCTCTGGGCATCAAAGGTCAGTGAATGTAGAACCTCAGGCCCGTCGTGCCTGAGATACATTTCCCAGGGATTAAGCTGCCCGTCACCTCCCGTGGC